>JAGPNK010000032.1:0-215161 GCA_020746835.1 Stachybotrys elegans | reverse complement strand
CCTAACCCTAACCCTAACCCTAACCCTAACCCTAACCCTAACCCTAACCCTAACCCTAACCCTAACCCTAACCCTAACCCTAACCCTAACCCTAACCCTAACCCTAACCCTAACCCTATTCTACCAAAACTCACTCCCCTTCCACATTCCTACCAAAGTACACACACCATTTAGCTCTAATATTACACTATAACATGTCTTACATTTTTATTATTACTTAGTATTAATTTATGTTTTTTTATACCGCTATTTCCTATTTCCTCTTAGCAATACATACTATAACCTTTTGCTTTTTACTATACATCTTCAGTCATCCTTCTTTATTTTATCTTATCCTATTAATAAGCAGCACTACTATAACTAAAGATATGGGAATATATAATAACCCTATATCTATAGTAGAAATTCTAGGTTCTCTTACCAATAGTATTACTCTTTCTAAGAATGATTCTATGTAACTATACCATAATCCCATTAGCTATAGATTTAAACACAATATAATACATTATATAATCTAAAATATATACTTTATGTATAATGTATAAATACTTAGTCAGCTTATTTTATATTACTAAATACTAATGCTATATTTATAACCCTATATATCTTTAATTCCTACCCTTATACAACCACTTACTTTTATAATAAAGGTTTAATATAATGTATACTTATAGTATATACTAGTGGGAATTTCCTACTGACTGGAATTCTTACAAGTAGTACCTAAAAGCTAAAGGCTATTAAGTGCCACTATTTAAATATAACTGCTATAATCACTATTTTAAAGGCTAGCATGCTGTAGAATAATATATAAATACTTTTGGTTATTGAGTTAATAAAGATTACTATAAATGTAATAACTGCTTTGAGACTTTCCTAGATAAACAAAAGCTTTATAATTACAAAGTAAAGAAGCACTACTATTACAGTCCTTGCAATCAGGACTTTAATAGCTATAATTCTATTAGAATAGTATATTATATAACTCAATAGCACAGCCATGCCATAAGCTAACGGCTATAGTATCTAAACAGTAATATTCATTGCTTAGTAGATCTATAATGCCTATTCTGTCTCAAGCTATATAATAATGCAACTAGGTTAACCCACTACTTAAAGTGTGGCTCTTATTTAAATGCTCTACTTAATCAGCTAAAGCTATATAATGCAGTTTAGTCCCACAATCCAAATAGCTTTCTTATTAAAAAGCTTCTTACTATATTAAACAAGGGAAACTATAAGGCAATAGAGTCAGCTTTTAATACCTTAGAAAACATATATAAATATTACTTCTGCCACCACCATTTTAAAAGAATAGAATTATTAAATCAGCACCTAAACTCTCCTATACATAAAGAGAATCTTTACCATTATCTTAATAGTTACTATAGAAAGGATTTTAGAACACTAGCTACTATTATTAACCACTGGGAAAGTGAAAGCTGTGGTTTTTTGGGCTTTAAGGCTATGCAAGAAACCACTAAGTGGATTATTAACCCTAGATAAATAATTAGCTTTAGAAACAGGTAGAATGTATAGAGGTAAGTATATACAAGCGTGCAGATATTAATATATAGATAAGGTTTATTAATAAATTCAAACCCTAGTATGGCATTAACAACCTTTTAATAATAGATAGCCTTCATCTAGACAATTAATAAAAGCCTTTACTACTATTTACTATCTATAGTATGTGTTTAAAAAGGTTTATTAGAAGGGAGGGTAGCCAGACTTATATTTACTCTCTTCTAAATAACATTAGGTATTTCTAACCACATTTAACTAACTAGTATAACCTCCCAATTACTATATATACCTAGTAACAAGCTAACTCCATGAATATATATAGAGATAGAAATTGTTATATAGAGTAGTAAACTTTAGCTAGAATTGCCTAAGAAATCAAAATCTAATAGTGCCATAGATTAGAAATTCTACCCAGGGAAAAATAGAAAGGCAAATAGTACTAAGGGTAAGATTATTTTAAAGAAGGATGTAAATAATAAAGCTAGCAAGAAACTAAATAATCCTATCATTATTAATTGAGGAATATAATGCCTATTGCTTATAGAGAAAAGTGGGCTTAGTTATATTTTCTAAATTCACAATCAGTCTAGCTATATCTATTTTATCTTTTTTAATAGTTAATTCTATATTACTTTTTATTCTTAATAATATATTAGCACTATTACATTTATACTCTATTAGTACTTTAAAATACTATAGTAATAAACTATATCCCAGTATATTCTAGTCCTATAACATTATAGTAAGTATCCTTACAGCAATCTATATAGCCTTAATACATAGTATCCCGCCTAGCTTAGTTATTATATCTAACCATACCATGTATTTTTTAAGAGTAGCAAACCACTGTATGTGCCTTGTAATAATAGCCCTAGGCCCCATAGTAAAGAAAGTACCTATACAAAGGGGTAGAATTATATTAGTATACCAGTAACCCCCTATAAGCCTACTAGTAGCCTCTAGCTTAGCATTTAACTCTAGGTTAGCCTTAGTATAGATGCTCTGCAGTATATAGTATATAAAGCATACTACATACAGTTTAATCTATAGCTTGCCTTTCTGCCAGTATAAATTGAGTATAGCCTTCTTTAGTTATATTTACATTAAGTGCTATAGGCACTAGCTAGCTTTATGCCTTAATCTATCTTCCTTTTCCTTAACTCTATAGAGAAGGCAGTAGCTAACTATTATATTAAGGTTCTTTTAGAGCCAGTTAAGTACCTTCTTGTCAAGCTTCTACTAGTGGGTCACTGCCTTAGGCCCAGTATAGACTATATTGTTATAGATAGCCCCCACGGCCTAGCTAGCTCTACTAGGTTCTTCCTCTCTATTCTCCCTCTCTCTCTCTTGCCCTGTCTTGCTTCTGGCTGGCAGCAGTAATAGCAGTGGTAGCAGCCCTAGCTCTAGCTATAGCCCTCTTAGTCTAGGCTCTTAATAGTATATTAGACAGAAGCTATAAAGCTTATTCTGCCTCTCTATACACTAGCTCTAGTTAGGCCATACATTGAAATACTGGCTCATAATAGCTTATAGACAGTGCTAATATACAAGGTAGAGCTATATTAACTCTTTATCTATATCTTCCAGAGGCTACTAGAGCTTGCTACCCTTACTACCACTATATAGCCTCCATACTACACTAATAAGCATAATGGATTAGGCTAGCCTACCATTTCTACCCACTTACCCAGACTTCTATAAGAAGTTCATTATTTGCCTTAGCAGCCTAGTGTAAACTACCCACTATATACAGGAGTAGTTAAAGCTAATACCTAGGGCGCTTATAGTAGCAATCACAAACAACCCGCCTAGTACAAGCTATAACTCAATGGTAGTAATTCTATCTACTATACTTATAGTATTCCTATCCCCTATATAGATTAGATAGCCTAGGTTAGAGGCAATATTCTCTATTAGCTCTAATATCTAGCAGTAGATAATAATACAGTCAGTAGATCCATTAGGGATACTGCTAGCAAGTATAGTAACAAGCTTAACTATCCTACCTTATAGCCTACTGGCCCCACAGTACTATTCTATGCTATACACTATGTTAGCCCAGTTCATTAACTCCCATACCATGTATAGCTACACAAGTATATTCTATTACAAGAAGGCAGCCTCCTAATTCAGTGGCAGTATTGCTATTAGCTAAACTATCTATATCTATATCTACTAGATATATAACCCTAGCTACTATATACTCTTCTAGAATAATGCCATTAGCATTAAATAGCACTCTTTAATAATAATCTAGTCTAGCTTATAATATAGTATCAGTGTGTATATATAGTTAAGAAAGCCTGCTATATATACTATCTTAGCTAAGATTAGTATAAGTAATGCCAATTTTATATCCTCTGGCACCTATACTATAGTTATAATATTAGCTGCCTATATCTACTCTACTAGGTTATTCTAAAGTACTACTATTAGTACTACTACAATTATTATCTCTATACCCTTTAGTATAGTAGCTATTATAAAGATTAATAACTTGCTAGAGCCTATAACTAGTATAATAACAATCTACTCAGTAGTATCTAGCCCTAGCACCACAAGTATAGTATCCTTCTACCTAAGCTACTAGAGCTATACTGTAGAGTTATTATATATCCTCTATACTACTGCCTTAAGCCCCTACTCATTCTATATTAGCCTTATCTATAGCCATGCCTTTCTATATTAGCTAAGCTAGTCTAACCCCTTTCTATTCTTCTTATCCTCTGTCTCTACCTTAGTCCTCTTAGCTACCCTTCTCTTTTTATTCTCTTCTCCCTACTATTACTACTACTACTACTTAGTCCTATGCCTTGCCTTCTCTTCCACTAATAGCTTATTAAACCGGAAGTATACCCACTAGCTCTCTAATGCCTAGTAAACTTAATATAGCACTATATTTATTACTAGTATCATTAACCTAGCATAAGCATAGTTAAAGATTTAGTAAAAGTAATTGCTAGCCTTTATAAGGTTAATTATTAGCTTTTTATTCTTAATAGTCTTAAGCATATTAATATTCTAGAGCTAAAAGTTAGCCTACTCCTTAGGCATGAACTTCTCCTTAGTAATTAATACTACTACCTACTACCACTAGGCCACTTTAAAGCTCAGTACCTTAGCCTATATATATACCTAGGCCAGATATCTCAATAGCTTCTTATTAGGCTATATAGCCCTATCTAAGGTAGAGAAAAGATAGAATAATAGTAGCTTGTCTAGCTCTATCTCCTATAGGAAAATAAGCCATAGCAGCTATACTATGGTAAGGAAGGTTAGCATAAGTTTAGTAATAGCCAAGGGAATAAACTAGATATTATTAGCATCCCTATCTATTTGCTCCTAGAACTTATAGTACTGGGTATATAACATTAGTATTCTCTCCCATATAAGTAGACTATAGCATTAGCTGCCTATATTAGCATAAGTTATAGTAAAGAACTCAAACGCCCTAAGCAGTAGCATTAGCGGAATATAAAGCAATATAGTAATAGAGGCAAGGAATTCCTATATACTAGCTTTATAAACAGCAATAGCCTGCAAGAAGAGCCTCTTATACCCTCTGCCTTTACTATTATTATTATTATTATCACTGCCATTATTATCATTACTATCACAGTTAGTAAAGAAAGTAGCCTATAGATTAAGCCACTGCCTAATCCAACATAGCAGGGCTTTATTCATACCCTCCAAGAGGCCTACATTCTACGGGTCTATCATCTAGAACCCACTATACTCCTTAGCATTAAGATTATTATATACCCTATAAGCCTCTACTATACTACTAATCTTAGCTACTATACCAAAGAGTAGTATTTTATATAGTAGCTTATATATATATCTATACTCTACCACTATAAGCTAGAGTATATACTTATATATATCAAGCATTATACCCAGGTAGATAATTTCCTAGCTATCTAGTAACCAGTATGCCTAGCACCTTATAATAGCTAATCTTACTACTATTGCTAGATAAAGCCACCACTATAGAATATAGCCAAAGGGGGTCTTGCTCTTCTAATATATAAAGTCCCTATAGACTACCTTAAGCTTCTTTAGAATCCTATTCTCTAACCTTTCTCCTACCCCTCTCTCTTCCTTACTATTATTACTATCATTACCACAAAGGAAATAGTAGCAGACAGTCTTAAAGATTAATAGCTATACTATCTAAACAAGTGCTAAAAGGTTACTACTATAGTTATTTAAGTTTTACTACTTCCCTATAACTGCCCTACCCTATACTTACTTATTCTATTTATTACTATCTATTCTCTGCCTTCTTGCCCATACTGCTACCTACCTTTGCTTCTAGTTACTAGTAGAGCTTCTTGTCTAGGCAAGCATAGTGCAGAAGCTAAGGATAGGTGACTAGAAGTGCCAGCTGCTAAGGGGGTAGTAGATAAGGTGTATATAGAACGCTTAGATTAGGCCTTAAAGCGCTGCTTGCTCTACCTTCTTAGCCTCCTCTTCTTTCTTCTTACTGCTATCTCTCTTTCTTAGCTCTAGCTTTTGTAAAGTGGCAAAGAGAGTATCTATAGCCCTCCACTGTCCCTTAGTAGACCTAATAATATCCTCTAGAATGGCCTAGTCTACTATTTGCCTTGTAAAGTATCTGCCTTACTAATAGACTACTCTATAGTAGTAGACTAACAGCTCCTTTATACATTAGAAATAGATAGCTAGGATTAACTCATTCTTGAAGCTCTAGAAGACATTATTCTTCCCCTTTTTCCCAACTCTAGCAGTAAAGTTACTAAGTGCTTAGGCACACTATTGTATTATACAGTATAATAGTAACTAGTTAGATATAAGCTTGTAGGTATTTTAAAAAAGTATCTCAGTGGCCCTCAGAATCTGCCTAAGCCTCTCTATTTTCTCTTTCTTTATATTCTCCCCTTTTTTATTCCCTTGCCCTCCTCCTTCCATCTCTCTATTAAGGCTCTTAGTATCTAGCCTAGTAGGCAGCTAGAAGAAAAACTAAACCTTGCCATTCTACAGCCCTATAAGGTATATAGGGAACCCTATATAGATTAGCTATCTATTAGTAAATTACTAGTTCTAGCTATACCTATCCACTATTGCTACCTTCTAACCTATAGTATAGCTTGCTTGGTCCACCCGTTTCTCTAGCTTAGCTAGTAGGTCTTAATGTAACTCTATATCCTCTAGGGCTAGTTATAAATTGTCTCTATTACTACTGTCTCTTTTATTATTATTAGTATTGTTCTTAGCAGTAGCTACTATAATAATAAAGTAATTAATTCTACCTTTAGCTATAGAGTATATCTATAGTATTACTGCCTACTAGAGAGCTAGCCCTCTGCCCTCTTTATGCTCTAAAGCCTTTCTGCTATACTGTAGTATATGGTCCTTTATCCCTTTAAGCTATATTATAGCATAATTATATTTCTTTTTATTCTATATATAGATATACCTAGTAAATGCAGTAAGGCCCTAAACTATTTAATATAGAACCCTTTAGTTTAGCCTCTTTTGCTATAGTCCATTAGTATCTTCTAGTAATAGTGAGAATAGCATATTAATTATTGTTCTTAGCTTTAGCCCTTTCAGTTAATGTAGCTTACTATATAGATAATTTAGCTATGGCTACTTCTATTTACCTAAACTGCTTAGTATAAGATATATTTTATACTTCTAATATACTACTATATAGTACTCTATATTATAGATAAAGTCTTTTAATTCTATAATAATAATTAGGAGATAGAAGGGAATAGAAAGGAAGAGAAGTAATAGGAAAGGAGAAATGGCTACTAGAGAAAGATAAAAGAGATTAGGCTATTTAGTATTACCCTTCCTTTCTTACTTTTCTTTCTTTTTTCCCTTTTTTTCCTCTCTTTCCCTTATTAATTAGTTCCCTATACTATACTCTATAGCTGGCTAGCTGGCTGGCTATTACTTATTTCCCCTTTCCCTCCCCTACTTATACCCTTAACCTTACCCAGGGGTCCCTTGTTTATCATTACCCATTGGCCAATCAATAAAAGCTTTTTTACCTAAAGCTTTTTTACCTAAATATATAAATCTTAGCTATATATAACCTAAGTTACTATCCCTGCGCTGTGCTACTGTATGGGTACCTTTCTCTTGTATACTATATATGCTTTTTCACTTAAAAAGCACAACCTCATTATGGCTAGGGAAAGATACATGAAGTCTGAGCTTAGATTCTCTGACATTATAGGTCGGGATCCCCCTGAATCCCTTGCCCAACCCACAATTAGCTACTTGCATCTCGGCAATCCGATGCCGCGCCAAGCCGAAGTGCTTCAGATGGTCGAGAAGATCGAGAAGATCGAGAAGATCGAGAGGTGGACGTCTTCGACAAAGACCTGAGACAACGTGGAAGGCATAACATATGCAAGGGTGAGAGAACAGTCAACGTTATATTCTAAGTAAGATCATGGGGAGGATGCAGCCTAGTAAAAGTTCTCTCACTTGCCTATGAACATAGACCCACGTAGAAGACGGCTGGTGACAATATGGGCAAGGCAATATGGACAGAGACATTCGCGACGTCATCTTACATGACAGTTCATGAGAAAATTCAATGACCCTTCGAAGGAGAGTGTATCTACAGGAAAGTATAAAGGAGCCTGACTCTTCGCACTCTTGGAATTAGGTCTCACCACCAACTTACAACTCACCTTCACCCCAATCGTCTATCTCTCTCAATCTCGAAAGTTATCAACATGTACGCTCCTAAGTCTCTCCTTGCGGTCGCCTTCACCCGTTATGCCGCTGCTGACTTCCACATCTACCACGCCAACACAATTTCAACGGTTCCTGACGCCCCGGGTGGTTATGAGGCTTATTTAAACAACCTGGTATGTTTCAGGACGCTGCCCATCATCCGAGTACTAACCATTTCTTTAGGATTTCATGAACTGCGATCAGGTCCTGAACACTCATGGTGTTAGCTGGGTTGGTGATGCTTCTGGTGGTGGCGCTCGCTGCGAGGGCTGCCTCTTTGATGCTGAATCTATTGATGCATGGGATATCACTGAGTTTGAATTCAAGAACGACGATGTTATCACCTGGGATGAGCCCGGCTGGATTACCCTCCGCAAGGAGCAGGATAACCCTGAGCGCTACTGGTTTGAATATGTCAATGAGGCGCGGGACGAGTCTGGTGTTATTACTAACAGCTACTGTGTTCGTGATGGGAGCACTGAGCTGGGTTGCAATGGTGGAACCCTTAGCAACTACAATGTAAAGAAGATCTTTGCGTGCTACACTAGCTTTGAGGCTGTCAGCAGCCCTTGAAGAAGGTATGGGGAACCTAAAGGCTCCCAAACATACGATTCTAGACTGACTTAGGCTTTGGTTGGAAGGAGAACACATAATAGGACGATGAGAAGAGGAACAGTCTGGGGGAAGAAGCAGTAGTGACATGGATAGAAATACATTGTAAAGAAGGTGCTAACTTTTATATGGAACATTATGCTTAACTGAACTATGCATCCATTTACAATCTCTTGAATTTGTAAGCCTGCATAGTGGCTATACATTTTAACGGCTGGTTGTTTCTATCTACATTCTATAATACCTCGTATTTCACGGTTTCTGTTTGCCTGCGGTCCTTTTCAGACCCAGCGCCTCATTGTATCCTTTATCTAATATTCATCTAGTTTGACAGAATTTGACTAACGGATGCAACCAGCTTAGTGGTAAACACGGGTCAACAGGGTATAGAAGGCCTTTCACTTGAATACCCGGTCAGGAAAAAAATAAATACAAAATGCTGCATGTAGTACAAAGGGACACTGTTGCGGATTTAATAATTAGCCCCCAAGTTGCATTCTATGCTTCTTTTGCGACTGCGATTAGCTTTTGAGCATGCTGGTGCATGGCTCTTTGACTGGAATGACCCATAATCCCGCTGCTTCCCATACTCATGTTCTGCCTGCTGAGATGAGGAAGTCCGAAACCACACGCACGCGAGCTGGCTACATCCTGGGCCGAGTGACCCAATGAAAGTGCGCTGGTTAAAAAGACGTCAAGCAATGGCTGCATTGCTGAGTTCCCGTTCAGTTGGCGGCATATGGAGACTGCCGGCCCGCCAGCGTTCCACCAGTCTTAGCTTATGGCAGGATCCCAAAAGTTCGTCGCAAATTAGAAGCCCTTTTCAGAAATACTCAAAGTTAGGTCAACGGTCATCACGTAAAATACTGTCCCCTGATGCCCTGTCTTGATGGCCACCAGCTCATTCTTGGGCCGACAATATTTGTACTAGCAAAGCATTGTATTGAACAAAAGTACCTTGGTAATGTCTGACACTGACTTTCCATTATCATTATCGTATTGTATCAGACCAAACATCCCAAAACTCAAACCGTCTCTGCATATTGCTTACCTGCGGGAGGATTCCAGGGCAAGCAAGGACCTGCCACGCCGCCCCAATTTCTTTGGTACTTGCAGTCGGTTGGAACCTAGGTGAATGATGTGCGCACATGTGCCATCAACGAGTTAGTGCTGACTTTTTTGACCAGTGACTGGAATCTACCCATGCTCCGAAACAGATTACAGAAGTTCCAAAGACACCCAGACACAACAGGATCATGCAGAAGAACCAGGCACGTTCATATCTACGTCCTAGAAGCAGAAAAATTCTCTAGAACCAGACAATGTCCCTTGTGACCAACTCATTGGTTATTAAATCAATATTATGTTAACGCTATACTATATATAGAACGGGCTAGGCTTATCAAACAGGATCATGGGGCGTCATCAGGTAATGCTGTCTGTAGCTTATCTCAAAGCAACAAGCGGCCAGCTATTGTATCATGTGGGTAGAACATCAGAATCAGTCTGGCCAGAACGGCTATAAATATGAGCATAATTCTACAGAAGAATGAATCTTGCAGTCCAAGCATCATTCGTCCTAGCTTGTTTCTGCTTCGCAACAAGTAAAAGCTACTCTGCATTATCTTTTGCTTAATCAGCCATAAAACTTCTGATTGCCCTCTTTCAACATGAAAATCAGCACTCTTATGTCTTTACTGCCCTACGTCGGCGGGGTCCTCGGTTGCGTTCGAATCCATACCTATCTTTACACCCATCCTTTTACGGATGACAAGCTGAGCATTGAGCTCTGGGATGACCATCGATACTACAAACGCTGCCCAGGTTGCTCCTGGTATTTCTCTAGCGATGAGAGTAAATGCGTCTCGGATTGCGGAGAATTCAAGGTTGAAGTCTGGGGCAATGGATCCGAGGCTCGGGTCCAGAAGAAGAGCACCGGGAAATGGTATACCATGAAGGAAAAGAACAGGAAGAGAAGGAGTGAGTGCTGTATCCAGCTCGATTCCAGGTGTGGGGGTTTCTGTGGCTCCTGGGACAGCTGTCTCGTAAGCAACCACGAGAACTGCAAGAACTACGCATGCAAGTTATGCGACAATCAGCAAGTTTGCGGCAACCGTAGGAGCTTCCCGATTGATAACTCGACCTCTCAAGGGACTTCGCAGCTTGACTTGGACAGTGCAACCTCTGTGGATCTACAAGAGGGAGGCGTTCCAATGGACGACGAAGCGGATTTTAATGGCGAAGGCTTTGAGTTCACCGATGATGAGTCGGATTACGAGAAGGAGTAGATGGACTCAGTGCTAGTATGGGTTGGGTTTCGAAGGCATCATCTGGACTCAGAGAATTTATATAAATAGGAAATAAGGTGTGATATTCGGAAGAATTCTATTACATATTTGAAGAGAACCTCATGTGTAAGGAGGTTATAGCAATGAATTTGTCGTAAGCCGACCGATATACTACATTATTTGTGCCATATTCATTCGTATTTATTCTCTCTGTAAATATGTGATACATTCTCAGTCGATCGAAATTGGCTTGAAGCGACAGCGTGGTATGTCACACCGTTTAGACTATCTATCGACAGTGCACCGATTACACTCCTCCTTCTGTCCGGAAGTCAACAATATGTCAGAGTATTATTTAGGATAGAAAAAGGATGACATAGTCACTAATACAGTCCTCTCGGGCTGAGGGCTTGGGGTCATAGAATTCAGCACCTCTAGGTCCGCCCCACTCGTCCTCTCCGAAGGACTGCAGATGTCTTGGTCATCACGCTTGCCATGTTTTTAATCGCTGGATTCTTCTCCCAAATCTCCAGTTGCATACCCGTTCGGAAATCATGGGAGCCTACCGTGCCAGGCGAATGATTCGATCACACCCCGTATTGTGCCTCCATGTGGGATTTCCTGTCCGTGTGCCCCAGTGGGATAGAGACCAGCGACTTCGAGGAGGCCCCCTCTGATGATAAAGACGATATCAGATCAATAGATGATACTTGGTTAGAAAGTTCAATTGTATTGTGCCTCTTTAGGTGTCATTCATGTCTTTTCGATCTCGCCATCGTTGTCATTCCCATGCCTATGATTGGCATTTGAGCATTGCGCGAGAGAGCAAGATGATCCTGTTGGGCATGCTTTGCCTAGGGCTTCGCCCATTCCCACATTCCTAGTCTCTTCGACACCAACATGTATCACCACGAAGCGCGACAATCATCTCATTCCTCAAGATCGCTTGCATCTTCCATCTCACTGGGATCACACAGGAAGACGTCACCGACTATATATGGCTCACCATCCTCCTGCAAACCATCGAACTACCCATCGGTGTCATTCGTTTCTGTGTTCCCAGCCTCAATCCCGTATACCTCGAGCTCCGCGAAGCATTTACCTCCCTGCGAAGCCGGCTTGTAGGTACGAGCCAGAGGACCACAGATCAGAGTGATAGTTCCGTGGGCCCAACATTGATGATTGGCTTCGAAACCAGTTTGTGGCGTTTATACAATGCCAATTCAACATCTAAGGGCAGTCGGCATTATCCACCTACTGGAGGAGAAACCCCAGCCTCAAGAAACATCAGCATCATCAATTCCTATACGGTTAGTTATGACGAAAAGTGAAGACATTAGGGAGCTCGTCAAGAACGGAACTCGCCTACCATCGAATCATAGCTACTTAGACCTTTGTATCATAGTAGATCAGTTGTGAATGTAAAGAATTTGTTTATTTCCTTGATCACATAAAGTTGGATTGGTATCAAGACCAAGTATACTTGTCAATTATGCAATGAACGATCAAGTAGCATCTGCCCTCCAGTTACTTACCAGTTACAGAAGTTCCATCCTTCTACATTCACTTAATTGAATGAGAGTACCAACCGAGGGAAACCTTCCCATAGGGTCATTGTTGGACTCATGACAGAAACATAGAGTTTGTGTATGCTGACCCCGGAATGCAACGTCGAATTACCTAGGCAGCTGGCCTGTAGGTGGCGAACATGAGGGCGATACAGAAAGTGAACCGTGCATTGAACAAAGGGCAGAGTAAACCAAATATCCTGCCTCCCGTTGCACTGGTTGGTACTGTGAACAAAAGTTCCAATATTTGCACATTAGTCACATCCCCGCAATGATACGTAACCGTGACCACGAATTGGGTTACATCTGCCTAATTCTTCTGTCAGATTATGTTAAGCCTCCCTCTTGTTGTTACACACGCTCTTGCGTATCGGCTGACGCCAGTCTCCACGGGACCACAACCTACATTACTTCAGTCACTAGATGACGCGCAATTACCTCCTTTTAGCGTTTCGTAAACATAGAGCTGTTAATGTCCCAGCAAGAATCTCCTTTCTACTTTTCCCACACGCAGACTTGCACAGCACCCCCCTCATTCGACCTATTGTGTTTGAACTTGGCTTTCCAATCTAAACAAATCGCGCAATATCAAGCCAAGCACCCCTCTGAAACACAAGGCGATGTCAGTGAGCAGGCCATTCGATCCACTCTGGAACTGTTGCCGCCATTCTCTGTCGGAGACAACATCCATCACCCGCCACCTCCAGGGTTAAGTTGTATTGCAAATACTTTGACAGTGGAGAGTAGATTTTGGTATGAGTTCACTTACCGACCATGAATGCCAGCGCGTTTGCTTTCTTCCGATAATCTGTATCTCGGAAGTAACGGCGGGGGCCAGCCCTCCTACGCCCCCTAGCAGCTCACCCAGAGCCCTTATCACCGGCCTCATGCAGATGCACCTCCTTCGGCAATCCAAGATCGCTGTATAAGTCTGCTTCTTGCCACTGGTGCTGATTCCCCGAGTGCCTTGATCTTCTTCCGCAGGATGAAACCGGTGACCTGTCCCGTAATGGGCAAAAGTCGGCGATCCGCTAACGGGCACCGACGGTGGCTTGTATTGCCGGTAGTGGAGGTACAGCCTCCCTACGAGATATAAAGTTGGTAAAGATACATTATAATACCAGTTTGGTTTGTTCTATCTTTCCATTATTTGGAGCTTTGCCCTATTATCTTCGAATGTAGCCGTTCTAGCCCTCTGGCTTGTCGTGCTTTAAATGCTCTAGCCTACTGACCACTACCCGCCCAAGACTGTCTCTACTATTTCAGGCATCATGGGGCCGTCTTCTGATCCCTCTGGCCGAGTCAAGTGTTCCTCGTGAAGCACGGTCCCTAGCACCCAAGCGCCAGATGCAGTCATCAGCAGGCACAACGCGAGCCAAGAGAAGACTCGGGCGAGGCTAACGTCTGCCACAATCCTCGATTCCGCAGGGAACGCGCTGTAAGTACTCAGGCTCTCGTTGAAGTTGCGGCTGAGCACGCCCCATGCGCCGAGATAGCTCTGGCGAAGCAGGCCGTTGACATGGTTTTCAACGTTGTCGTATGAGGGAAGCTGGGATGCATTCGTAATGGCAACCATTGTCATCATGTCAGGCAGCAACCAGATGGCCTCGCGAACCCAAGGATCTGGAGCGAATTCCACCTCTTCGATCGGCGTTTGGTCCTCCACCACGCGTCCGCTGATGTACCTGGCGCGTCTGCTCGTTGTCACCCCCGCAGTGAAGCTGATGCGACCGATCAGGAAGCAGTTCTCGCTAGTGCCAGTCATCCTAGCCCGCACCTTATGATACGGCAGCTCGTCCATGTTGCCAAATATCGTGTTGGTCAGCTCTGTACAGGGTGGGTCCGTAGCTTCATGTCGATCAAGCAACACTACAACGGTCTTGTTGCCAGCAAACCTGTACGGCTGCGGTGGCTCCTCTAGGTTGCTAGGTTGTGTACGTATGTCTGATCCGTTGTATACGAAGCTCACCCCAGAAAAGTAGTAGAAGAAGGGGTCATCGTCTACTAATGTCAAGTCCCCGCCGTCAAGGTCCGCCCATTCTTCACCTCCAAGCTCGTCCTCGGAACGATACCAGTGTATTGTGTGAATATCAATGCATGGCATGACGAAATCCACAACCTCCGAGTTTGTGAGCAAACCGTCGTCGTTCATGATGTGGCGGCATCCATTTCCAGTCACTGACCTGCCGTCTGAATCTATCGTGGAAGGGTCCGCCCAAGCAAGGTTAGCCAACCCGACACCGGACCTGAGATGTGGTCTCTTGTCGAAGGCCCCCTGGGCGTTGTACCAATACCAGGAGCTGAGACTGCCTGGGGGGCCAGAAGTTGTCACAGTAATTGCGTTATCGGAAAGACGGAAGCCTGGATTCCAGTTCACGGAACCGGTCAGGAGGGGGCCTGTGAAGGCCTGGAGTAGAATAACAAACGTAAGAACTGATATCTTGAAGTTGTCAAAATGTCGCTTGGTTCGTACCCCCGGCGGCAACTTCCACCGAAGCATCGACGATACGGTCTTCACAGCCTGACTGTCAGAGGCCTGAGACAGCATGTAGCGGGCACAGCCCCAGAGGACGATAGCGGACCACGTGCCAATGACCGTCTTGATCACCACCAGCGCAACGGAGATCAGCGTGGTGATGTCGCTGACTTGGAATAGCAGCCTGCCCTCTGTAATCCGGGAGCTCGTTTCATCTCCCGCCTGGTATCCATCCAAGGCGAAGGCTAGGCAAAGTGCGAGAGCAACGCAGCAGCCTGTGTGAACAAACAAGACGAGCCATGCCCTCGTAATCTGCGACAATCCCAAGTTGGATTTCGGAGCAGCCTCTGGCTCAGTCACTGTGGTATCTGGCACCACCTTGAGCTGTTGTTGGTGTAGCTGCTTGTGCTCCGTTGATTGCCCAGGGCGGGAGGTTATTTCATATGTCTGGTGGCCTTCATTCATCTTGTGTACGTCGCTTGTGGTGTCGAGGTATCCCAGAATGGAAAATGATGAAACAACATCACAGCGACATGACTGGTTTTTAGCTATATTTTATCTCGAACCTAGGTGTGTTTTTTTAAGCCTCATCAACCCCACTCCAGTTCTCATCAGAGTTGTGTTACAATACATGCTGAATTCAGGCCGAGGCCCGGGGCTGCATGACGTGGCTTGGGAATATTGGGTGCTGCATGCGCGGAGGTTCGATGTTCACCTCGTTTCCTGACTGAGCACCATTTCTTATGCTCCTTTATAATAGGGATGGTGTGGGGCTTTTTCAGCTCGCTTCCTGCACTGCGGTACAAATCGTAAGCGATTCAGCTGTGTAGAAATGCCAATCTTTAACCGCTTTCGGAGACAATAACTAGAGTAGGCAATCTGTGACATAAAACAGTAGCTACGATCACAGCAGGATCCAGACTCATGGCACGAATCTTTTTTCGGGAGCCTATATCCAGCGGAACGGATCTCTGTCGTGTTATCATCAATAATAAACCGGGTTCTTTCACCACGAGTGTCGCCACTGCATCCCTTTTGGCACCAGATACCCAGACCTATACGTTCCCGTATATGTGTGGATGGAAATTTATTCGGCTGGGAATAATTGCCGTGTGACAAGTACATGTGCATCAAGCTATTGGCGAAGCGGCTGTTATCCCCATGCTGGTTTCTTGGACGTTGTCGACCTGAGTTGTGGGGTGATACGCGTAAATAGATTGAATGGGGCCGCTGATACGTCTATGTCCGTGGCCAAATCGAGTCAGTGCAAGCATAATTCCCTGCCAAGTCATCTTTTATAATAATGGTTACATGCCCTGCGCTGTCGTGTAGCCTTGCGGCCGCAGGGTTCCTGTGTTATTCATGGTGAGTCGCTCCCGGCAGCCGCTGAAAGTAATGATCATAGCTACACTGCTGAGAAGACCGCCCCGACGAGGATGCGATTGTCACCACATTCAACCATGCTTTATACCAGCCAGCGGATGTTATTCTCATTATCGGGATCTGATTGTCTGTCCCGTCCGTGTTGCAGAGTAGTAGGCTTTCATGGCTGTGCTCCCATTGGGAGTAACCCGTCACATTTTGGCCATATAAGCAAGCTGATGTGTTATTGTGACATTATCATGACCGCTGTACTGCGATCGAGTGCTATGGTGGAATGCCCAATAGCCTTTTGGCCCTATGAGGTTGCCCATTCACAACTGCTCTCGCTTTCTTTCCACTTTCTTCCTAGTTTCTACCTGCTATCAGCAGCTGCATGTCGTCGTGCTCATCAGCCTCGTTCCGAGGCATTGGGGATGGTCTTCTGTGCAGCCATGCCTTACCACCTCCATGCGGCTCCGTCTCATCGCCCCCCTTTCTCCGGCGCGTTGGCATGGGAATTTGTGGGACAGCTCTGTCTTAGGCATCCCCAGCCAGATGCTGAGGCTCAAATGAATAGAGAAAGTTGGACATCAGTCTCATCGTTGGCTGGCGGGCTTCACATTTCTTAGGCTCATCAATCTGCTTCTTGGAAAGAACCGTCTGTACGACTTGGGCATCCAAGTGCACACCTCTCCTGACGTGTTGAGCAAGGCGGTGCGGCAGTTTGTCCACATTACCTTGTACGTGGAGGATAAAGGCGGCACCGGTAGCGCTAGGCTAGAACAGACCATCCAAGTCGAGCTCACATACGTAGTGCCGGGCTCGCAGGTCAATGCCCTCAAGTTTCTGTCTGATCTGCCGTCAGGAAGTCAGGCCGCGATGCAGCTACGGTAGTATTCTATCATGCAAGAGGCCAGACCCAATATCCAAGCTGAAAATCCATCACTGGGCAATCCCTGTTCATTGGTGGAGCAGGCATCCGGTTCACAAAAAGATATGGGAATAGGGTGGGGGAGGGAGGGCTCTGTTTCCCGAAGATTTTATTGCATGGATGCTTGAGGTGCTGCGAACCATTTATCACCTGTGTCCGAGGTCTGCGGGGGAGTGTTTTCTCTTAGAGACCCAGGCTGGCAAGGGTCGTAGGCTGACAACTGGCGCCCCCATGACTTTGTCTTTGTCTGCTGCCCACCAACTTGATGGCCCGAACAGGAAAGCGCGAGCAAAAGCGATGTAGACGTACATGGCGCTGAGGAACGCTGCAGACCCATCGACGCCCGAGGCATCGGCTGCCACCTGGTCGCGTGCGCTAGGCCAAACAGGGTCCTCTCCTGTCCACAACCACCCTTCAGACAGTGGCTGTCTTGCGTGGGGCCTGCCATTGCATCTGGCGGCCTTTGTCTACGGGGACGATCTGGAAGATTGAGGCAAATCATATCATGTGCGGGAAAGCCCTTGCGGAGGTGCAATAATCTCTACGTGATGCCTACGTTGACTTGGCTACCAGCGGCCCAACCCAAGAGCTTGAAGCTCACCAAGCGTAACTCGAAATGTTGTGCGGCCCTCTTGTGTAGCCTACCCTAAGCACCTCAACGACGCTATCCTACGTACGCTTGATGCCCGACTTAGGATAGGCAGGTAGGTACTGCATCTGATGCCTCGGTAGGGTGCTCAGAATCGAGTTCCATGCATTAATTCTATTGCATTCCCATTGCACTATTCCCAGTTGGCCAGGCCGTGACAGGGCACAGCGGCAACAACATATTGGGCTATTGTGTCCCAGGTATACGGATACACTGTGTATAGATATCAGGGGCTGGCAATGGTTCAACAATTATTGCACAGAGGTGTGTGCTAGAGGGTTCTCGGGCCCTGTTACCAAGAGCTATGCGTCAGACAGGGGGAAACGCATAGTCACGCTACTTTGCAGATAACCGTTCGCTGTGAATATAACCCCGCCCCCTGAGGGTTCGGTGTTCATGGACTTCATAGCTCGCCTCCACGGTGTTTTCCATCTTTCCCTTATAGAAGTCGAAGCAAGAATTCCTTATAGGCCTCGTTGCTTTTGTCGGCACACCAAGCTAGAGAGTGAGCCTTGGCCCCACCGATCACTCCGTTTATAGTGGTAGCTATTTTGGCTCCCTTCTACATTCGCCATCATGAGTCCCGATATCATGCAAAAGAAAGATTATATCCGGCTCGATTCAATTGAACCAGTGATTTCTGGGCCTGTATGCGGGAGCTACTTGTCACGAAGTGCAAAGAAGCCGGTGTTGAATAGGAACTTTGGCTTCCTCACTATCCTCGGCTTCAGCTGCACGGTTCTCATCACCTGGGGAGGATGTACGCTCTGTCCTAGTCTTCCTCCAGACCCTTGGCATTTATTTTATTGTGTAGGATTCAAGGACGTCGTTTGCCAATCACGCCTCCTCCACCCCTACCCAAGGCCGATATTTGCAGCACAAAGACAGAACTCCATAAAACCCGCGCCAGTGTCAATTACGTTCTGTTGGAACTCCGGCAGTGTCGGATAGAAGACGCCTTCTCTCCCAAACTCCATGGTGAAGCCGTAGACCTTATTTTTGGTCCGATCGACCTGGAAGCGGCTGAATGCGTAATCATCACTGGCGCCAGAGGTAGCACCATCGCTGGATGCTTGGGCGGCAGTATAAGTGCGGCCGCCAACGCTGCTCATGCCAGCCACGACACGTTTTGCAACTATCTTGACCACCTTCGCGTCGTCCTTGCTGATCCACTCCTTGTAGACCTTGTCGCCCAATGTCCCACGTTTATGGTCCAAAAACGGATTCCGAAAGTTCTGATTCGGCTTCTCGGACTGGTTGTCGTCATCACCCCAGCTGTAATATATTTTGCCAACAGCAGAGTGAATATCAAGGTACCAGCGGGTGCGAGGGAATTTATCAAGGACCCAGGCCACATTTCTCGACTCGGCTTCCGAGAACCTATCATCTCCATGGAACTGGAAACTGGATGGATTATCCGACGCCAAACCGTCCTTGCTAGCCGTCGCGGCGTCAAAGTGCAGGCGGAAGTTCCAGAGGAAATCGTAGTTGCGATTGATATCGACACCGATAGAGGGGTGGTAATCGTCCGTGCCGGGAGTCTGATTTTTGCGATTGCGGTTCTTGCGCCATAACAGGTCGGTCTTTTGGTCCCAGCGGACTCCGTCTGGGTTGACGAGTGGGAAGAATACAATGCCGGCTGAGAGTGCAAGACGAACCGCAGCATTGGAATATGAACGCTTCCCGTACTTGAGGCCGGTGCCATGCTTCTGCGCCCACAACAGGTCTCCAATGAAATATATCAGTTGGTCAGGACCACCGCGTTCCCTAGCGTGTACACCAGATGTGAAGTACATATGATACAGCCTCGGATCAGTACTCGCGTTGGTCGTCCCGCCTGTACTGACCGAACCTTCAGCCGTTTTATTTGGGAGGTCGAAAGTCCAAATTCCATACTCTTTCTGTAAACCCTTTATCGCCGACCCGATCTCATCTACATTCATCATCTTGCCTAGATCAAACTGCTCGCCCTCTTTCCGTGAGCCTAGTCCGCGCGGAAATAGCTGTCCGCCTTTAAAGCGGTCACCTTTGGCTATTGTCGCTACACTCTTGCGGTCATCAGGGATTCCTTTGGCAAAGATGTCGATCTTTGAGACTTTGGGTAAGAGAGTCCTGTATTGGGCAGGTGTGAGGAGAGCGGCGAGCATGTGTGTGCCTTCGGAAGTTGGGACGATGGAAGGACGGCAGCAGTAGTCGTAGTTGTGTATGTTGACAATGTGTCTAAGCTCCCTTGTTGTGGAGGCGTAGAGACCGACTGTGAGGAGGTCGGATGGCATGATGGGTGGTTCAGAGGTCTGATTGACCGTGGGATTTGATCCGGGAACCATAGCGGATGATTTTGCGGGCGTTGGTTATTTGACGTGCTCTAAGGCTGGATCCGGATTCAGAAGAATTTGAAGAAAAGGAAGGCTCGATCGATGGAGCAGAGATGAAACCCTCGTGTGCAGGACGAAGAGCGTTCGGTGATTTCCATGCTACCAAACCCTAATTCTCAGCTGCTGCGCTGAGACAACTCAGATTTTCCCACTTGGATGCGAAGCTGTGGTTGCCTCAACCTTGCGTCCACTCAGATCTGCATGGGGGGTATTGTCTTAGACTAGGAAGTTACCACTAGCGGATTAATTAACCTGTTATAGTGTTGACTACGAGTCATCATAAACAGGAGGAATACAAATGTGTGTGGCATATGTGACCCCGCCAGGTGTCGTCTGACCACCTGTGTATCACACTTGTGGTTGAATTTGAGGACTCAGCTCCGCCACGAGCTGACCGCGATGTCAGCGCTGACGACTTTGGCGGGATCTAGACTGCGTTCTAATTATTTCCAGACTGTATCAACAGCTCACTGCTCAAAACCTGTGACCCCTACGGGCAAATTGAGTTTTCCAGCTCGACCCATCCATATGACTACCTTACATATCCACGAAGCACTTGCAGGTCTCGTGTGATGCGAGACTCGAATTAGGCTAGCCGCATAAAGGTGAGCGAGGTGCGGCTGATACGACGTGGCTTGCACTGCCGAGTAATATGTTGAGCCAATCGTAGTTTCGAGACGTCGTACAAACTGAGGCAGCAGCAGCCACCAGCGCCCAAAGAAATAGCATGACCGCGTTTCACAAACAGCCCTGTAAGCCGTCTAGTTCAGGTCGGTCGGGACACGAGCGAGCGAATGACTCGTGATAGACCTTTGGGTGGACTATCGGACGTTATGGGGCTGCAGGTCGTAGCCTTTCACCATAGGTTATATCCAATGCTGTTCTTAAAAACCAGCTTCCCCTATCCCTTTCCTTGTATGGGCTATGCTCCATGACCCTCAAGATATATATTATTGATTCCGACCTCTTCTATACTTAGGAACACCGCGCACGGCTCGTCACTGAGAGCACGGAAAGATAGATCATCTCCCAATCATGGCAGAGCCGCTGTTCCACCTTCTCCTCATCCGCCGTAAGTCACTCGAATTCGCCGTCTGGAGGTGACGGTAGTGGGAAAGAAACCATACTAACGAAGCACTGTTCGGGTAGCCCCCGTGGTACAAAGTCTGGACAAGCCCAGTATCCAGCTTGCCCAGGCTTCGACCTTCCAGAAAAGCCTACTCGCTGCTCTCGAGGGAACTAAAGTCAGAGAGGAGAGCACCAGGGTCTCCAGGGATTTCATCCAGAGTGAGCAATTCATCAAGGATCTCGATGACACTGTCGACATCAAATTGCTCCGGAAGTTTGGAGACTTGCTTGATGAGGCTAGCTCCGGTGGTGAGCTGCCTGCCGTCACAGTACTGGAACTGGCGAGGCAAGTCTATGGAACCTCTGCCGCCGAGGTGGTCAAGAAGCCCGAGTTTGTTAGAGTCGTCTCGAGGCTGAAAGACTCCATTGTCGCTATCAAATTCGTCCAAGAGGATCATGGACGGCCCCTCGAGGATCTGGTAAAGCTGCTGCGAGATGCTGAGCTCCTCCGAACGGTTGCCGAACAACAGGCAGCTCGGAGGTCACATGGGGATGATGTATCCATCCTTGAAAACACGACCGAGCCGTCATCAAGTCAGGCGGAAGACGTAATAGTGGCGGAGTGGCAGCCGCAAGTATCATACGCCGTTGGCGCCCTCGTGGTCTTCAACGGGATCCGCTATGTATGTATCCAAGCGCATACGTCCCTCGTGGGCTGGGAGCCCCCCAAAGTTCCCGCGCTCTGGGTTCGGGTTCCCGCCACCGATCCCAACAATCCTGATGAACCAGACAAACCACCTGAAAGAAATAAAAGTCTCTTCGGACTCCGAAACCGCTCTTTGATCCTGCCTTCGGAGAAGCGCCTTGACTCCATCCTCAAAAAGCCCGAGAAGGATGGAGAAGGGCATGACCCGCAAGCAGAGAAACAGGCGCGTCTACTTCTTGCTCGCCATTCTAACACCTTGTTGGCAATCCGAGAACTAAAGGCAATTGACACAGACCATCTTGTTTCCACACCCAGGAAGACGATGGAGGGCACCAAGATCGACTTTAAATTCTCATCAGTAAAGCTATTTGGCGACCACCTTAGCCAAATCACCGAGCTCAGGGGCCTCAACGCGGAGCAGTTCCGCGCCGCGGCGAGCCGATCGGGGACCCAGCCCCCGGGCAACTCAGAGCCCCCCCGTGTTGCCGCCTCCTCGGTGGCCGCAGTGCCCGACCCCCTGACCCTACAGGATGAATCAGGCTCCGCATCTGCCGTATCCTTGACGCGCGTGCTGATGTCAAGGCCCGATGGCCTCACGGGCTCGACGTCCTTCACGCCACAGGACCCAGGATCGGTGGCGCTGAAGCTCAAGGCCGATGCCCCTCTGTCCGACGCGACTAGGTCGGTTCTGAAGACTCTAGGCGTCAACCATGAAGCAAATCCATTGCCAGATGTCGTCAGGGCTCTGCGGGCCGACCTCGCCCACACAGAGACGGCAGTTGGGGCCCTAGCTGTCGACGCCTTGCACGAAACCAAGGTCACAATGGTGAACGGGAACACCATCGTCTCCAAGTACGCCCGTCCCAGCGTCATCTCCAAATTCTGGACGGGCGTGGACTTCGGCGGCTCGGCCCCCTTCCTCCCTAGGCCGCCGCCTCCTGATCCCCGCATTCCGCATACTAAGGGCAAGATCCAGAGCATTGGCGTCGGCGACCTCATCATTGTGCGCCAGCAACTCATCGGCTACGAGGGCGCTGACATTGCCCATGTCGAGAACGTCTTAAAGGGAGAGTCGAAAAAGAGGGAGCACACGTCGACAACAAAGCAAGAGACGGTGTTCACGACCGAGGAGGAGACGACCACCGAGGACTCGCACGAACTTGCCACCACCAACCGGTTCGAAATGTCGCAGGAGACGCAGAAGCAGATCAAGGAACAGTTCGACATCAAGGGGAGCTTGCAGGTAACGGCCAAGTACGGTCCTGCGGTGGAGCTGACAGCAAAGGCGGAGGGCGGGTACCAACGCACCAAGGAGACCGCAACTAAGACGGCAAGCAAGTTCGCTCAGGACGTGACAGAAAAGTCGACCAAGAAGATTGTCGAGCGGCTGCTAAAGAAGCAAACCGTCACCACGTCGACCGAGGTCGTGGAGCTCAATGCCCACGGAATCGACAACACAGCTGGACCTACAAATGTCAGCGGTGTTTACCAGTGGGTGAACAAAGTGTAAGAGCTGCCGACACCTCATGGACTTCCAGATCCAGGCTGACATTTTCCATTACTTGATGCTGCCAGCTACGAGGCCCAGATGTTCAACTATGGCCTTCGGGCCCTGTTTGACTTCATGGTGCCCGAGCCGGGTGCATTCCTCATCCAAGCCATGACACAAGCGGCGACCCAAGCCCCAACTCTTGAAAAGCCACCGTCATTCCCACTCTGGCCGATCGACGTGACCGAGACCAACTACGGCTACTGGGTGAACATGTACCGAGCCACGGATGTCAAACCCCCTCCTCCCGACTACGTGACCGTCTCGGACGCCTTCGTCCTAGGTAATCTGAAACCCGAGAATGGCGCCGTCCATAACGGGACTATCACCATTGACCAGCACTACGAGGCTGTTCATGCCAAGATAGGCATCACTTTCGCGTTTTGGGAAGATAATGCCCTCATCGACGTGATAGTGGGCAGCGGCTTCCAACGTGCCACTCCCAGCTCCGGCGCCATGGTCTATACCGTGAGCTTGGGGAGGGAGAGAACGTCGATCCCCTGGGCCGTCAGTGGGTTTCGTATCTCTTCCTTGGCCGTTACTGTGGCCGTTCATTGTGTGGCAACAGAGGATGCCACCAACGAGTGGAAGGCAGATACGCACGCCAAACTGCTGACAGCGTACAAGGCGCGAATGCAAGAGTACGACGAGAAGCTAGCGACGCTGCAGATGCAGGCGGGCATCGTAATCCAGGGGCGAAACCCCGCCGCCAATGCCGTCTCCATCAAGCAGGAGCTCAAGAAGAACTGCATTTCCATAATCACCGGCCAGCACTACGACGATTTCAACTCCATCATAAACTCCCCCATGTACGGGCCGCGAATCAACCTATACGAGGCCGAGGGAGAGGGCGAGTACGTAAGGTTTTTCGAGCAGGCCTTCGAATGGGAGAACATGAGTGAGTCACACAATTTCCTGCTCTTTCCTGACGCATGTTGATGATATAGTGTATGTCATGTATGACTACTTTTGGGGCCGCAAGAATACGTGGGGAGATAAACTTGTCATTGAGGATACCGACCCCGAGTTTGAGCAGTTCCTCAAGGCCGGGTTTTGCCGTGTCCAGGTTCCCGCCCGGCCAGGATTCGAGGCCGCCATCGACCATTTCATGACCTTTGGCGAGCTCTGGAACGGTGGGCCCCTGCCGGCCATCTCTAGCCCCCTGTTCCTGCCCATTGCCGACGAAATCGCAGAGAGGGCCCAGAAGCCGGGCAACGAGGTGCCCCAAGGCGCGCCATGGAAGGTAAGGATCCCCACGTCGCTGGTAAAGTTGAGGCAGGACGATAAGTTGCCCAAGTGGAAGAAGAATGCAGATGGAGAATGGGTGCCCGACGAATCGTAAGGATGGAATATAACGTGTAGGCCGTTCAAGCATGCCGGGCGGGATCATCATGCTAGAAACTAGCCCCAGAGCTCAGGCTGGTCACCACGATGAATAGATACCATCTTCAGCTATCACTGATTTCAGAGAAAATAAACAGTGGGGGTAGTGCCTAGTGCCCTGGCAACCAATGCAGGTGCAAACAGTAGAGAGAATCAACGAGGCCATCATCAGGTCGCCCTTGCTCGTGCTGGGTAGCCGACTGGCCGAGCTACAGGGGTTGCGAGCACCGTCACAAACCACACTGACCTCCACCATACATAATAGAAAGAAACAT
Organism: Stachybotrys elegans; assembly: GCA_020746835.1. NCBI lineage: Eukaryota > Fungi > Ascomycota > Sordariomycetes > Hypocreales > Stachybotryaceae > Stachybotrys > Stachybotrys elegans. The sequence goes on along the minus strand of JAGPNK010000032.1, from coordinate 189,672 downwards.
GCATAATAACATCGTATATCGATAGCCCTCAATAATGGCACTCATCGCTTCGATACAAAGCGTCGAGTCATGTTCCCTCCACTCCCAACATGAGAGTCAATCGGCCCCTCCCATTCAAGGGTATCCGGGAGGTTCGGCAGGAAAACTGGCAACCACACGTTGTCGTACAGCCCAGGACCGCCTCCCGCCGCCGTGCTTCCCGGCTCAAGACTCCCGAGCTGCGTCCGGTCGGTGCAGCATGGCGAGTTGACTCCCCACAGCGGCCCGGCGGCCCATGCCGTCCAGCCGATGTACTCGGGGTTATTCTCCATGTACTCTAGTGCCCTCGTGAGCATGTCTGCACACTCGTCCGAGTCTGAGCCCCCAAATTCGGTCACCATGGCCTTGAGGCCATTTTCACGGAGCCACGACGTCAACTCTACCATGTGCTCCTCGAAAGAATTGACACAGCCTGGTAAGGTGCCGCTGTAGTCCGCATCAAGGTACTCATGGATATCCAGGACCCAGTTGTTGGCCGGGTCCACGATGTTGCCCATGAATTCGCTATTGGGAAGCAAATCGCCGCCCCAGTTCTGCGTCCAGCTATGTCCGCCAGACCAGTTGTTGCCTGGCACGAGGATGAGGTTCGTCGCCCCCGTGGCCCGAATGGCGTCCACTGCCGCCTGGTTGTTGTCAAAGACAAGCTGAGTGGGCATGTCGTGCGGCTCGTTCATGATGCCGAAAGCGACGCGCTCGTTGTCCTTGAAGCGGCTGGCCAGCTCGCCCCAGAACTCGGCAAACTGTTCTGTCGTGGCTGCTCTTTCGTCCGAGGTGTCGCCGATGATGCTCCCAGACATAGGTTGCTGATACGGGTTGTTGTACCTCATGTAATTATGAGGGTCCAAGATTGCATCTGTAGAATGGTTAGTCCGCTACATGGTTACTTTTGCTCGAAAGAACCTACAGGCATTCTTTGTAATCGTAATGTGATCAATGGCCTCTTTGAAGAGGTCGAAATACTGTATGAATTAGACCCCACGTACCACAGCTAAGACAGACTCACAGTTTCATTGTATAATACACCGAGGCCTGTTTCAATAGGACACATGCGTTCCAGAACGAACGCAACGCGGAACAAGTTGATCTCATGCTCGTCAACAAGGATATCCACAGTCTCCGGATTGGCAAAGGCGTATTCCGACCCGAATCTCCCTGGTAGGCCGATGGACTGGCCACTGCCATCTATCCACAGGCCGAATTCACCACCAGACTCGGCGACACCAGCATAGAAGATGGTAGCCGACGCGCCAAGTGCGCACGACAAAAGAAGGCCAGGCTTCATTTCCGGCTATTAAAAGAGAAGCAAAACGATGAAAAACGACGATAGGTAGAGACTGCTTCCAGATAGCCGGATATCGAGTTGTTTTTAATAAGGTTGACGGAATCTGGAATATCCAATGCAACTCGGTCTTGCATATTCTCGTATCCATGATTAGCCAAAACGGTAGATTAGGGCAACCTCAATATATGGAACCTTGGCTCTGTTGTCGAGGAGCATGGCAAATGGTAACGGCTAAATGCTATTGAGAGTAAGTAAGGAGATAGGCTTTATATACTGCCGTGCCATTCGTGGATAAATACGGACCGGTAAAAGGGCCTCTATGTGTGAAACATTGCTGGTGACGCAAGCAGTGGCGTGAGGAGAAATTGAAACAAGGCCCTGAGATTCTAAATGGGGGAAGAGAGTGCGCGCCGGAGGAATGGAATACGCAGTCTCCGCAGGACCTTATTAACTTGACAAGGATCTTTACCGAAGAATGCGCTTGATATCTCCAACCATGGTAACATTCTCTTGGTTCCATCTGCATGTGGGCGTAATAGGGAAACTAAGCGGTCCCTCAAAGACGTTAAATAAGACACCAAAGAAGCAGCATTGTGATGCAGTCGAGGTTGGTAGCATCCGTCAAAGACCCTACCTATACTTGATGTTCTTGTGGAAGGTCCGTTTGACCTTGCATATTCAACCGCAATTAGGGAGAGTGGATCTGTTACACTGGCCTCTCTTAGAGACAGAGATTCGGTCGCGAAGATGGTATTGCAGGATATTCCGCTGGGCTGGTATTGGAACGGAAACGTGAACACAAGCAGGGAGGTAGTTAACAATGCTTGCATTATTCTCCCCAGGATATACTCACTTATTCCAACTTGGCTTAGAATCAGACACCGGGGTCCAAAAGCTGATGACACTCTAGCACAGCTGCATACCTAAGGTATCTTGGCCCAGATAGCAACTTATGAACCTATCTGCCAGACTCGATATATTTTCACTAGAGTATGTGACTGCTCGGTTATCTTTTCTTAAGGGACTGAAAATGTGTTATGTATATTTCTTTCTATTCTGGCTATTCTTGTCTTCTCGGTGCCCTTTGTCTTGCCCTGCCCTTGTCTATCCCTCAGAGGTCGCCTAGGTCAATGCTATACGTCTAAATGCCCCGTCCCTAGTCCTTCTTTCTATACGGTGAGCGCTGGCTTACCATTTGTCCAATCTCTTCCAGTGTTGTGGTGCCCATCAGATCAAATACAGGCACGTCCGCCTTGAACTCCCGCGCAAACCAGTTTCGGACATCAACAGCCACCAAAGAATCCAGTCCATATGCATGCAGCGGCTGGTGCAGTTCAAAGGCATCCGGAGCCCGTCCCAAAACGCCACTCAGCTCCTGAATCAGTGCCTCGGTGACCACCTTGGCCGCATCGGCATCGGTGGTCGCTGCCGCCAACTTTGGCCCTGCGCTGTTAGGCGCTTTGCGTCGAGAGTCAGCAGCGCCATCGTTGGAAACACCACTGCCACGTGTGTAGAAGTGCGAGAAGAGCGCCTTCTGCATCCAAATTGGCTCTGAGCGGCCCTTGGCACGGACGCGGGCAGGATCCTCAATGCCCATTACAATCTGCGAATGGGATTGTGGGCGAAGTGCTGCTTTCTCTTCAGAGCACACCAGCTCCAGCAGGTCGCATAGATCATCAGCCGATTGCTTCAAATGGAAACCGCTATTGAAGACCAAGTCACGGAAGTTGGCGGTCCGGTAGTTAGGTCCGTCGAGATCAATGGGACCCAGGTTCAGGGAGACGCCTCGCTCGCCTTGGGCTAGGCGATGTCGGGCGAGCTGATCTTGGAAGGCATTACCGGCATCATAGTGTGCTTGAGACTGGAAGCCGATGCAACCAGACATGGAAGAGAGCAGGATGAAGAAGTCCATGCCCTTAGGGAGCTCCTGGTGGAGATTCCACGAGCCAGCAAACTTGGCACCCGTTACGCTGCGCCATTGGGTGTAAGACATCCGGGTGAAGATGACATTCTGCATCAGTTAGCAACAATGGAGACTAGGGGCTATGAACTGACATCGATCACCACTGCGGCCTGGATACATCCTTTGATCGGGGGCATGGTCGCCTTGGCTGCTTCCAGAACGGAGCGCAGAGAAGAAACTTGTCCAACATTGCACGGAGGAGCCTCAATCTGCGCACCACGCTGGCGGAGGGACTCGACGAATGCGGGTGCAGCGGCGACTCCCGATCTCGAAAGCAAGAGAAGATGCTTTGCACCTCTTTCCACCATCCATTCGGAGATGACACGTCCGCAAGTGCCCAGTCCGCCACTGACAACGTAGGTGGCATTCTCATCGAAGGAGAACATCGGTTTCCTAATAAGCTCCTTCTGCTATGCCGTTAATTACCTGGCCATTTGCTCTCCGGAATGACATACCTTTACAATGTCAGATTCTGAGAATGTTATCACTGTCTTGCCTAGATCCAGAAGCTTTCTGAAGGCATCTGGTGCTTGTGAACTTGGGTATTGGCTGAGGGGCTGGCTTATTTGACCTCGACCAGTTGTGAAGAGGGACATTGCGTCCTTCAAAAGCTTCTTGGCAAGCTCGGGAACATGTTTGACCAGTGAAAATATGTCAGTGGTGTGGTACGACAGATTGCTGGAGTTGGGAAGGTTCAAGCGCCGTGCATTGCTCTTAAAGTCAGGTCCGACTTCAACGAAACGTCCAAAGGGGGCCAAGCAATCCCATGATGCCATCGTTCCATCTTCATCAAGCGTGTTGAGTACAATGTTGACTCCTTTGCCCTGAGTCAAGCGCTTGACCTCTGCCGCAAAAGGTTGACCGCATATGATGCGATTTGCGGGAAGGCTGAAGAGACGTTGAAGCAGTTCGCTCTCTTCGCTGGTAGCCACGGTGACGAATGCTTCGAGGGAGAGGCTTAGAGCAACCTGTATGCATGCTTGACCAACGCTAGAAGACCCATTGTGTATTAGGATGGAGTCTCGCGGCCTCACCCGCGTGACCTCCGTCAAGGCATAAAATGCCGTGGTGAATGGCAGTGGAATAGAGGCGGCCTCCTCAAAGGATATTCCGTCGGGTATGGCAACTGCAGAGGTCGATCGGGCCCTTGTGCCCAACAAGCCAGAGCCACAGAATGCGACTCGCGCGCCAGGCTGCAGCTCTGATTGCGGTCCTGCACGAATGACAACTCCGCTGCATTCGCCACCCATTGTCCCTTGCAATCTACCCGTGGCGACTAAACTGTCAAGGTTTGTCAGTCCAACTGCCTTGACTTGGACCTCAACTTCTGATGGGGCAAGCGGCGCGGCTTCAACTTGGACGAATCTAAATGTATCAAACTGTCCAGGCTTCTCGATCTCCAGCTGGAGGGCCTGATGAGAACCAAGCTGTTCCGTGACCGAATGGAATGGAAGTCTGTGGTCACACAAGGTGTCCTGGATGCTTGGAGCCTCTATCAACCGGTTGACTTGCAAAAGACCATCCACTTCTCGAAACTCGACGGTAGGCTCTTGGTCCGAGGCATGCAGCATCTCTTTCACCACTTTCCGGATGTTCTCCACGTGTCTCTGAAGTGTTTTCGGTGATGGTTCTAGTGCAAGAACAACATACGATACACTGACGTCTTCATTGCGTAGTGCTCGGAAAAATCCTTCCGCGGCAGCAAGTCGAGGAGAGCTCAAATTGGAGTGAGCCCCGCCTGTAACCCAGAGAACGGCTTTGGTAGACAGTAGAAAGGTTCTCAGGTTTTCGAAAGTTTCTTCGTCAAGATCGTATAGCATCGGCGTTGCATACTCTAGCAGCGAGATGTACAGCCTTTCCTTGACATCAGCCTGAGAGCTGCTCGAGAGCAAAGAAACCACGTCGACCTGGGGACTGCCAAGGTCCAGCATAGACTTGCGAACAGCGTCGGCAATGGCCATCTGTTCGGATGAAGTTGTATCAGTAACCAAAGATATCTTAGGGATGGAACTGCTTTGCATCGCAGTCGTAACGAAGACGGAAAGCTCGTGGCAGTCTTCATTAGGATAATCGTGCATTACTAGGTCCAGACCAGAGAATCCGTTGGCTGCGAGAAGTTGACCCCATTGGTCTTCGGTCGCCAACGGGCCCCATGGTCGATACTCCTCCGTGCTCAGCCACCAGCCTGGGAGCAAACCGAAAACGAAGCCTGAACGGAGAAGTTCTGGTCGTGTGGGATCGCAGATTATCAGCTTGCCGCCAGGTCGAAGGATCTTTCGGACGTTTTTCAACGTCTGGGCGAGGTCTGTGGTGATATGCAGGACCCCAAAGGCGAGAATCAGGTCATAGGAATCGTCAAGACCTTGCTTTACCGGGTCCTCCTGGACGTTGAAAAGCTTGTAATCCATTCGATCTCCATACTCAGAGAATCTGTTGCGTCCCTTGTCGAGAAAAGCAGGGGAGATATCCGTGAAACAAAACTGCCGAAAGCGAGGAGCACTCAACTTCCCGCCCTGTTCATTACTGGATAGAACGTCCAGCACATATTCAGTCAGTCCTCCAGTTCCGGATCCGATTTCCAGAATGTTCATATTCGGGTGCTTATGAGCGAGAGCACCGAGGTAGCTAATGAGAGCAGGGTCCAGATGTGCGGTCTTGAACATATCTCGGTAAAAGTTGCTCGTTAGGTCCCCACTGAAGAGAAGCTCATGATAGCTGATTTCTTTGCGGAGAACTGCAGCAATTGACTTGCCCACTTCGGCAAAAAGCTTGCCTTGGCTGGAAGCAGCTGACACTGAGCCGTAGAGTCGTTTGCCAAGTTCTGGATCGTCCATAAGTTCTTTCCAAGCTGGAGAAGCTCCAGGAAGGTTACCAGAATAAAACTCTGACATTTTACGTTTGATCCATGCAACGTACTTCTGATGATGTGAGTCCATTTCCTGTACCTCAGCATCAGATATCGTCTTCAGCGCATCATTGATGCACATGAGAGACAGCAGTGTCAGGTCAGCAAAGTAACCCCTCATATCTTGGCTCGCGTCGGTGCTGCCAATCGTGGTAAACTCCTGCTGGCTCATCAGGGTGACATCTGGCTTCCAGCTGATCAGGTGGTAGCGTTGCTCTGGCAAGACAATACCCATAGACGACTCCAGGTTGGCCACGGTGACGCTGACGATCCCCTCGGCGACCACACATACTTCTCCTGTCTCCTCACTGAGAGCGACTACGGTGGAGTCTGATTGCCGGCTGCTTGTGAATATTGTAGTTGATCGAGCTTGCACGGATGTCCAAGTGGGAGACTTCAGATTCCTGTTGGAAACCCATATCTTTCGAATCCCGGCTGGAACCATGGTCGGAATCGGCCGGGTACCGCCCTTTGTCATACCAACATAGTGCAGATGAAGTATCGCATCCAGCGTTGCCGGGTGTACCGTATAGTTAAGACTCGGGTTGTCCTCTCCGCTTTCCTCGAAGAGACGCACTTTTGACACAGCACTAAGCTTTCCACCACAGTATGTCTGATCGAGACACTGGAAATCCGGACCCCAATGGATGCCACATTCATCGAGATATCGGTAAAAGGCGTCGGTATATACGGGTTGCTTGCATTCGGCCGAGAGTCTCTCAAAGTCCTCTTGGTGTTGCGCTATCTGCTTCGCATCAAAGTAATGAGAGATATCATCATACTTTATGGAGATCATGCCTCGGCAATTCTCAACCCAGGCGTCGTCTTTGTAGTGGCTGAGAATGAACTCGGACCAGGAAGACAGCTTGGTGCGCCGGTCGTATTGGCGTCGGAGGGAAAACATTGTCTCGACGCCATCCGAGCCTTTTGGAATAACAAGCGATGTTTTGAGATGCAGGTTCTCAATCTCAAAGCCGACAATTGGTCGACCGGGCTCAGCAGTTTGTTTGGCGCCCTCGATGGCCATGGCAATCATGCCTGTGGCGGGGTAGAGGACAGCGCCGTTCACGACGTGATCCAGCACCCACGGCATCTCGGTCGAAGTGATCCTGTGCCTCCACCTGGCATCCTCTGGCGCCCATTCAGGGACAGGGATACCTAAAAGGTCATGCCGAGGGTGCTTCCTAAATCGATATCCCTTGTCTGTAACTCCGCTGATCCAATAGGACTGAGCATGGTTGAACGGATAGGAGGGTAGGTTGTGCAGGAATGGCAGAGATGAATCCCCGTGCAGACCTGTCACGTCCACCGGGAATCCAAGACAATGAAGTTTTCCCATAGCCTCGAAGAAACTATGTCTTGTTTTTCGTCGAAGGCACGACGTATACTCTGGGTGGCTGGACAGAATGCTGGTGGTGTCTCGGATTGGTCCTTGCAACGCAGAGTGTGGGCCAACTTCGAGCAGCAGATCAACGTGTACCTGAGATGATGGACCCGGCTCACACAAGGACTTGATCGCCTGCGAGAAAAGAACCGGTGATGTAAGATTGTCGACCCAGTATTGAGCGCTCTGGAGCTCATCTCGAGACACAGGTCTACCGCGTAGAGAAGAAACCATGACCGCCGATCGATCAGAATGGCCAGCCTCAATTGAGCCAAGCAGTTCCAGATATTTTGATGATACTTTGTCCATCCATAGAGAGTGGTAGGGAACGTTGACACGCAGCTTGCGATTGAATATACCGGCTTCCTCAAGAATCGATCCAAGAGCATTGATCTGCTCCTCAGCGCCAGATAGGGTAATACTCTTGGGGCTGTTGACACAGGCAACCACCACGTCACACCCCCCAAAGAGCTTCTTTAGAGAAGCAAAGTAGGGAGCGACATCTTCGGCAGAAAGCCCTGCGGCCATCATAGCTCCGGCTGGGTTCTCAGGATGGGCCAAAGATGCAGCCACGACACCTCGTTGGTAGGCAATTTTCCAGGCCGATTCCCGTGAGATGCTTCCGCAGCAGTAGCTAAGTGGACGTTAGTAAAGACTTCTCATTGTGGATTGGAAACTTACGCGGCAGCTATCTCTCCAGAGGAGTGCCCTGTTACGGCCACGGGAAAGATGGACAAGCTTGACAACAGGTCGACCAGAGCAACTTGAACAGCTGTGCATATGGGTTGGCTGAATTCAGCCTCGTGGATCCGAGTATTGCCTTCATCTTTTCGAAGCTCATCTGCGAGCTGTTAGCGGAGCTTTCTGGAGCCGGTTATATGGCTTACCAAGAAGAGACCAATTACTGCCCAAAGAACTGAAGTAGGCGTCGGCTTGGGTTAAACTGGAGGAGAAGGCTGGTAGAGCGAGCAACTCAAGACCCATCTGAGCGGACTGCGCTCCTTGTCCGGTAAAGACAAATGCCAGGTTGGGCTTGGATATACGCTTAACTGGTGAGTTCGTGATTCGGATCTCAGGCAATTCCTTGCTCGTCTCAACAACGGAATATGTTCGCCACGGCAATGATGTTCTATGCGCGGCGAGGGTCGAGGCAAGTCGCTCCAAGTACTGGTCTTTTGCGATATCGACTGAATGGCGTCTGAAATGGTCCTGATACAGCTTCACAAGTTGATTCAAGCTGTCCTGGTCCGCTGCAGACCAGACGAGCAGTCTTGGTAAGACTGGGTTGGCGTTGCCAGACGTCACAATCTCGGCTGCCGGGCTACTGTGTCCATTTGTAGCCGAAGTCTGGGTAGCGCCCACGGCCGAGGATGCTGCTACAGACTGCAACGGCTGCGGATTTGTGTAGTGACGTCCGGTGAGAGATCGAAGGCGGAGATGGTTGTAGGCATCTTCAAGAACGGCGTGACCATTGGTCCCGCCAAAGCCGAAAGAATTGACCGATGCGCGACGGAGGCCAGTTGAGGGCCAGGGCTGAGGTTCAAGCGGAAACTGGACATGTCAATATAGGCCATCACTTAATGAGGACGAGCGGTACCTTGATGTTCAACGCCCCTATGTCAATCTCAGGGTTGGTTTTCTCGAAGTTGGCGTTGGGCGGGATGATGCCCGATTCAAGCACCAGGATTGTTTTGATAACCGAAGCAACACCACTCCCGGCCTCCAAATGACCAATGTTGGATTTCAACGCTCCGCTAAAGAACTCAGTATATTGGAACCAAGCAGAGTTTTGTTTGAACAGCTTTAGGTGCGCACTTACACAATCAGCGGCTCATCTCGTGGTCGAGAATCTTTGAAAGCATGTCCGATGGCGCCGGCCTCGATCGGATCACCAATGCTTGTTCCGGTGGCATGCGCTGTATGTGCTTAGTGTCAGCATTGAACTCAGAGTGCAGAGATGGGAGAATGGTCCAGCGTACCCTCAAAAAACCTCGTAACTTTCATATCTAGACCTGCTTTTCGATATGTCTCTCGAATCAGTGCTTCCTGCGCTTCCTGGCTGGGTTGCGAGATGCCCGGCGTCCGCCCGTCGCTGTTGGAGCCGGTAGATCGAACAACGGCCCGGATGCAGTTGTTGTCGCGGATGGCATCCGTCAGACGCTTCAATATCAGCACGCCGTAACCTTCTCCCGTGCTATAGCCACTGGCACGGTGATCGAAGCTGAAGCATCGACCTTCGGCGGATAGAAGACCAAAGTTGGCATGAGCTACCAGGTTTCCAGGGTCAAGGATCACATTGCCACCAGTGACAATACTCTGCACATGTTAGTGACAGCCGCAGACCATAATGTGTGCGTCTTACCATGTTGGATGCCCCTGCTCTCAGGTTCTGGCAGGCCTGATCCATTGCGACCAGACTGCTTGAACATGCAGAATCCACATTGAGACTGGCTCCCCTCAGGTCGTAGAACCAGCTGATTCGGTTCGCAAGAGTGGAGGCAGATGTTCCAAGAATCGAGTAAGTCGGCATTCTGTCTGCATCTCGGAAAAGTCCTACCCGGTAGTCGTCACCGAAGCTTGCCGAATAGACCGATGTAGCCGTACCCCTGACGGCATCCATGGAAATACCAGCTATTCAATTAGCCGAGGACACCTGCCTGTGTGGACACTTACCAGCTTCGAGAGCGTGATATGTTGTCTCCAACAGCCCACGTTGGTGCGGATCCATTGCCGCGGCCTCGGTTGGTTGAATGGAGAAGAAGGAAGCATCAAATTTCTCGAGGCTTTCCTTCAAGAAATGGCCGTTGCGAAAATTGAACTATGGTGACACGGTCAAAAGCAGCTCGGGGTTGTGGGCCAAAATACGTACAGAATCATGACGCTTTGGGTCTGGGTGATAGAAAGAGCTGACATTCATTCGCTCAGGAGGGATGGGGGTGGAGGCACAGCGTGCTTCAACAAGCATTTTCCAGAAGCTGTCAGAGTCAGTTGCATCTTGAGGATATTTAAATGCAAATCCAATGATCGCGATGGGTTCTTGCTGGATATCTTCCAGGACTGCTTCGTTCGTGGCAGCGTCTGGTGACATTTTGGCTGGAAAGCTGTTGCCCAAGGTTGATTGTGGTTAGCAGTTGAATAGTAAGTCAAGTGTTTGATTGTCCGATAGTTTTCTGATTATGATATGACAGTTATCTCAATCCAGGATTTATCGTAGTTTAAATATCCATCGAACATGTCTCCTTACTATCTACAGACTCCCATCTGCATAGCAAGCCAATAGTTCACACTCTGACTGCAGGAAGCCGGCAATGAGGATGCTTGAAGCACTCCGAAGCAAAAGTTCCTGCTTTCCAGCGTAGCATGAATATGGTTATCCAATTACATCGACAGCTGCTAATCATGCGAACTCACACCGCTCGTTTGCCTGCAGAAGCATGTGACACTTTATGCATTGCGCACGAAGAGATAATCTGCATTGCATGATGCATCATGTCGCTGCAGCAATATGGCAGATAGCTCAAATGCAGGCTAGAAGAGAAGGTTGCATTCTTATCTTCCGGGACATGATAGGCGTGGCTGTCTGACATGGTCTTTCAAGCACTTGCGTGTTCAGCCACCTCCCTGATAGAGATTCGGCTAGCACGGCCTCCTCACTGTCAGCAGAGCGTATCTGCAGATCGAGCGTATTTGTTGTCATCAGAGCGTATTGGCAGATAAAACGGCGTATGTATTGCGGAGCTACTGTACCAACTGCAAGGGCGCTGATGTATCGGAGTTTGCGGTCACAAATTAAGAGAGAGTATGGCGCTAGGACTTTGGGCAGGACGAGAGTAGAGTTACCACGGCTTATGATGGGGGTGTACTTCGAGGTCACGGAAGAGGGGGAGGGGTCGCCAGTATTTGACACGACCTGCTCGGCGGCCTGCTCGGCGACATGCTCGTTGGGGAAAGTTTCCTCGAGATGCAGCGGTTCAGAAGCACGTGCCAATCGACGGTGGTGGCAAGGAAAACCACCATGCATACGAGCGGGCCTATGGATGCTGGCGTAAAGACCAATCAAGCAGACTTCAGCGAGATACAGACCAGTCGTGAGATGGTGAAGCGACCGTGCATAGAGCCGACCACGCCTTAGGTGCCCAGGGTGAACATGCAATTATCTCGGAAACCCAGACACATTGAAGCACAGTCAACAGTGGCGAACCCATAACAGTAGGTGCGATGCAGGAGTATGCTAACGCGACGACACCAAGATTGGTAAATTGCGGATAGAGCGGCCCTATCCCACGCTTGTATTATAGCGATGCTAAGCTTCGGGCGAGCAAGAAGACAAGGGACGCACATCCCCCCAAAACATGATGCAAGGTGCCGAGGTGTGGAATACTGTACATAATGACGAGAGCTGATTCAACAGGTTTCAAGAACCGCTGTGGGTGGTTGTCACACCTTCAGTAGATTGCCGTTACTTTCGAAGGCTGCATACCATCATTCCTCGCGATGAAATTCCGCTCAAGCGAGCGGGGTTGAAGCAGAATTTTCTGGCCGGTCCGATCATGTATATGAAGGGTTCAATGAAGCCAGCACTCTTGAGGGAGGCTTGTCCACAACACGCAACGTAACCTCGAAGATCCCTTTTACGAGACACCGTCAAGTATTGCGCGAACCCAGGCCCAGTATAGTATTCCATCACTATTTGGCGACAATCTTGCTAGGTTTCACTCTTTAGGAACTACTCGGCAGTTATGATCATGGATGAACGGATGTAGCGGATGCAACACATTGAGGTGTGTTTAAAGGCACGCTTCATGCCTTTAAACCTAATTTCTTTCTCCATTCGCGTATCTCTGCGACAAAAGTGTCTGGCACCTCCCATGCGGCAAAATGACCGCCTCTGTCTGCCTCGTTCCAGTACACAATGTTCTTGTAGTAACGTTCGCACCATTCCTTTGGCCCATAACTATTGTCGCCACCGAACCAACTTACTCCAACGGGTATGTTTATCGGCCATGCCGTTGTGTCGGGCTTGCATTCCCAATAGTAACGAGCAGATGATGTGCCCGAGTTGGAAAGCCAGAATAGCATGATCGTGTCGATCATCTCGTCTTTGCTAAACACCTTTTCCACGTCGCCATCGTGATGAGACCAGTCTTTGAACCTTTCATAGATCCAGGCAGCCTGTGCGACCGGTGAGTCCGCAAGTCCATAGCCGACGGTCTGTGGTCTTGTCGACTGCTGTAAGGAGTATCCGCCGTGCCCAGCATCTCGACGGCCGTCCAAATACATGGCTCGGTCCTCGCCTTTCGTATCGTGGATCGGGACCTGGACTTCTTTCTGTTGGGGGAGTTAGAATCAGTTCTATGGAGTTGGGTAGGAGCATGAACTGCCTTAGGCTCGAAGAAAATGGAATTGAAATGAACGCCCTTCAGTCCTTTTGGTGCTTGGTAGCCCAGACTTGCGACCACGTGCGCTCCCCAGTCGCCGCCTTGGGCGACCCATCCGCCGTCTGCGTAGCCCAAGCGTAGCATCAACTCTGCCCATGCACGCGCAGTCCGATGGTAGCCCCATCCTATTTCTGTCGGCTTCCCAGAAAAGGCGTAGCCTGGAAGTGCTGGGATAACAAGGTGAAATGCATCATCCGAAGAGCCGCCGTACGATTCGGGTTCAACGAGCTTGTCAATGGCGTGTCTGAGCTCCAGGACGGAGCCGGGCCAACCATGTGTCATCACCATAGGAAGAGCAGTTCTTCCTTGCCGAGTTCGACTTCCCCCTTTGCGCCGGCGACTGTAAGGGCACCTATCACATGGATATGCTGAGAGATCAGTTTCCGGCAGCGGCTAACGTTAGTGTCTACATCCACCCTAACGTTGGTCACGGCTTTACTCTTGAGAACAACGCTACAGCGGGTTACCAAGTCATGTTTGATTATCTCGACCAGTTTGGTCTATGATGCTCTGGCAAGTTATATAATATAACCAACTAGTGCCTTAGAAACCTCGTTCTATCTAGGAGATGATGTTTGTTCTTCAAGGAACTAATTGAACACGTCTTGACCGTCTTGACCATCTTGACCATCTTGACCATATGGTAAACCTAATAACAGTGCTCCCATCAATCCCACGAGCCTATATTCCAGTACAAATTCCATTACCAAGTGCAAGGGACTTCGCGCACAATGCGAAGAATCTCGCGGCCCTCAATAAGGCCACAACTCCCCAGCCACACAGCCTCCATTGAATAGCAAGTCTTCACATAGCCCTTCCAAGTGCGGTGGGCGCGACGATTACCAGGATCGACGCAGATGAGTTGATCCCTGCCACATGATCGAAAATCCCAACATCCTCCCTCGTGGCCGCCATTCGAGCCAAGGACATGCCTGAGGCATTCACCACAGTCCCCAATCCGGAGAGCCGTATTTGAATAGACATACCCGTCATAACTAGTAAGGGTCCAAACTGTGTCGAATGGTTTGCTATAGTCGGGACAATCGCCTTGATCGCAGGGTCCGCTCAGAGTGCTGACAACATCCTTGGCAGGCTTGGATGAGGTATTCGCGAGCGATACAGCCTCCTCAAACGCCTTGACTTGCGTCTCGTTCCAGTTGGCTGATTCCTTCAAGGCATCTATGTCGATGCCAGCCAAGTTCAACTCTGATGGGAAAGGAACAGGCTTCCAGTCAGTTGTCGCAGGTTCGAGGGCTGAGGCCACAGGGGTCGAGACCACGGGAGACGCCTCGATACAGGCGGCCATGGCCACGAGGAGGAACTTGGCCGCAATCATGATGAAGAGTCTCAACGAGGGAGCAAGGATGATGCGTGGGAATAGGAGGGCGGTAAGCTTGGAGCGTAGAGCTTGGAGTATCGCTTGAGCTGCTGGCTGGACAAGAGGAGAGAAATGTAAGAGGCAGCGTGAGCTTAATATATGTGTAGAGGATGAGAAGCATGACTTCCAATTAAATATTAATATGCTTTCTGCCCTCGGCTAGCACAGGCGAACGAATGCGTTGAAGGGGGGATGAGTAACATCAGGCCACTCAACCACGGCTATGGCAGTCTCCATGGTATGAAATCCTGCACCTAAGGCCGCTTACCTACTTGATTGCCATATCATGACAGCCGAGAGCGTCTGTTCCTGTAGAATAAATAGACTGGGGGGGGAGTTTAAAATTCAATAGTCTACAGCCTTGTCGCAAAATGGTTTGTTCAAGGATTGGCCTTACTCATCAGACCCTAGATGTCAAGGTTCCCCTAATAATACGAGCTCCTTGGATCCACACCGCCTGCACCGCTGTGGCACGTGTTTCCAGCACATGTCTGTCTGGGTCGAATCGGGGCAGATATGGCCAAGGATCTCATGCACATGTTGATCCCTCTGTCGGACAGATTTAGCGTACCTCGACTCGTGCCAATGGTCTGTGTCGTGATTCCAGCAATAGGACGGGAGGCTGACTGCCAGCGGAAGGCGTTCAGAATCTCCCACCAAAAACCGCTCCAATTCTGAGAGTTCGACTGCAGACTTGCCGAGACGAACCGAAACTTGACCCAGGCCCTCGCACATAGCCTCAATGTCGTTTGATCCTCGAGAAAGCAGGCCAGTGTATGGAATGCTGTGGCCATATATTTCCTGAAACGTCTGCAGGACCGGACCTTTCAAGGCAGGGTGGGGCCCTACTTCAATCTGACGAATTACGTATGCGCTGATCCGCACAACGGCGCAGACGAATGTGTAAAGGCTTGATTCCTACAAAATAGAAAAGGGGCTGTGAGCCCCGAGCTAATCTAACGAGCGGATAAACGGTTTACCCGTTCGCACCAATCAGGGCTGCGATAGCGGCCCTGCTACCAATTTCACTACAATCACCATATCGAACGGTTCAGAAACAGAGTCATGGCATGCCCGCTGAACCGCCTGTTTAAAAAGAACCGTGGAAGGCATGTTCTTTTCCCAGTACTCGCATCGTAGTGATTCCATAACGTTTGGCGGGTTCTCTCCGTACACGGTCGAGTACCAGTCAACTTTTGGCGTCGACTTAACCTGCATTGCCAGCTGGTGTAGCGACCTCAAGTAAGGCTCTGAGCAACCTGCCATGTGGTGTGAGTGGTATGCTCGTTGGACCCTCAATAGCCTCACAAACTTCTTCTCGTCCTGCGAGGTCGTCCGCGGTGCCTCGATACGCTCTACGTCCCCAGAAAGCGTCACGCTCGAGGATGAATTCACAGCAGCTATTGAGACAACACCTCTGAATTCAGGTTCATCTAAAAGCTCTTGATCACCTTCCTCGGACGTTCCAACGGCCATCATTGCACCAGGTTGGCCATCCGCCCCGACAGCCAAATGCGTAAAAAGGCCACGGAAGTATGCAATACAGATAGCGTCTTCAGCGTTGACAACCTCAGCGGCGTAGAGGGCAGCGATCTCGCCTGAAGAGTGTCCCACTATACCTGTCGGACTTACGTGGGCAGATCGAAGGGCTTCAACAAGGAGTATCTAGACAGCAGTGCAGAGAGGCTGAGCTAACTCAGCGTCGTTGACCTGAGAGGTTCCAGGCTCTTTCAACAGCTCCGTTGTGAGTGACCAAGATGGACGATACTCCTCTGGAAGTTGCGCCAGCCGTTCCTCCAACATGCGAAGTAAGGATTGGGCAGCGTTGGAGGATTTGATTAGAGAAACACCCATACCAGCCCATTGAGCCCCTTGTCCAGTAAAGACAGCTAGGATCCGGGGACTGCGAGTCATAAGATCTGACGATTTGCGAGTACCGAGGCTCTCCGCACCACTTGATGCTATGTATTTGAGCTTCTCGTCGATCTTCATGGCCAGTTGCATGGGCGTTGATGCTGAGAAGCACGCTGCTATAGGCAACCGAGATCTTCTGGAATTCAGTGTGTGGGCAATTGCTGCGAGGTCGTGCTTCATATCCATGCTATAAAGAAAGTCCCGAAACTTCCCAAGATAGTTGACCAGAGAGGTGTGAGATGCTGCTGAGAAAATGAAGGGCAGCGAGATTCACTCTGTTTTGCTTGTAGCCACGGGTTTTTCGCGATAGATCGCATTCTTGTAGCTTTCTAGAATCACATGGGCATTTGCCCCGCCGAACCCGAAGCTTCATAGCTGTCATCGAACAGGACTCTATGCACATAACATGATAGCATGCCTCCAGATGACTAGTGGCCATGACATCCCCGCCGATTCCCGGCAGGGCTGGAAGGATCTGGATGGTAGAGATGGAATGACAGCTTTTGTGTCATCCGGTACTAAGTCTACAGATGGCATAGTAGCGGCCAACGATAATTGTGGGCAATATCCGCTGAAGACATTCCGTGTCGAACAAACTGTGGAACATGTTTGATCCGGGGCTGGTCTTCGGTTCCAGCTTGCAACACTAGTAGGACTCTCGCCGGCTCATAGAACGAACATGCTGCAGAGAATGGTCATCTGGGGATATGGGTTATGGAAAGAACGACAGAATCAGAGTCTTTACGATGCAAAGTAGGTATACATGCTTGACACTCTGCCATTCATAGGGCTAGTAGGAGGAGGACAGACACAACGTGCGAGGAAGTGTCAAGTCACTATGTAACCTTACCAAACGCGCACATTATTATTTGTTATTCTGTGCTTCACGCCCAGCCTTTTCGTGGCGATCCCAGCCAAACTGGTCACTAGTGCTGATGTGGTTTCGCATTTTGTAGAGAGTATATTCGTCATACACTTCACCCCCTTTTCTACTCCTTTATTACATGTTACTGCGTATTTGGGGGCCAGCTTACTGTCCCTGGCAGCAAGCTGTACAGTTGGTTGGTTACATGAGCATTTCATTTAGGGCGTAATAACAAGGCATTGCCCAGAGTCGCAGAAGTGGAGTATTTGGGGTCCAGCTTACTGGCCCCGGGTAAATGCTGCCAGTATTTCGCACAAGTATGGCATGTGACCTCTGGAATGTAGTGGCGACAGCCAACTGCATTGCATGCAGTGTTATTACTCTGCCATGTAACTGCGGCATATCGGATACTCAGTAAAGTCCGAGCTCCTGCGGAGAAGTCGGGTGAAGGGAGTAGCGAGTCGCCGAGCATGCCACGGAGATTCACCTCGACCTTACATCGAAAAGAGGAAAAAGCGACAGAAATTTCTTGTTGCCGAAGCAAAAGGGCGCACAACCTTGTCAGGTTTGTCAAGAAATCGGGGACCAACGCTGCATCGAAACATGTCGTTCCTCTCTTACTTCACGCTCTTTTCAGAGCTCTTAGGCACCAAGAACCAATATTACGGGCCCCTGGCGGCCACAGTAGGTTAAACCGTTGCCCTAACACGCATTGGAAACGAAACTAATGCGGTCAAGCTTATTGCATATGCAACGGCTCGTTGTATCTATAACCTATACTTTCACCCTTTATCAAAGTTTCCTGGTCCTCGCATGGCTGCGGTCTCCAATGCATGGTGGGCATTTCACTGGTAAGCTAGAGCCTCGGCCGGTTGGACATCAAATGCTGAAGCAATGAAATAACCGTTCGTAGGCTGGGAGGTAAGTATCCGTGGGCAATCGCCCAAGCATTAAGTATCTATGGTAAGTCTCTCTCTGGCTTGGCGATGACTAGAATTGACCTTGCCACGCAGGGGATGTTGTGCGAATCGGCCCAAACGAGGTGGTTTTTATCACCCCAAAGGCAGCTGAAGGTAGGCATGATACTCTTTGTAGGACGGAAGCTTGACTTACAAAGCAGACATCTACGATTCCCACACCAGACACATGGAACACTTCACAAGGACAGACTGGCTGGACCTTGGTGAAGGTCAAAATGGTATCAACTGGGAAAGAGACCCTGTAAAGCACCGAGAAATCCGAAAGAGGCTTGCTCCAGCATTTAGTGTCCAAGCTCTCAATGCTAGAGAGTCGGTTCTCCACAAACATATCGACTACTTTCTTGCTCGAATGCAAGAGTTCGGTGCTCAGAAGGATGGTATTGACCTACGGGATGTGCGACTCCCAAGCACCGACTATGTCATGCCTACAACAGCTAACCAAATCTGCGTGACAGTGGACCGACTGGCTGGCGATGGACATCTCGGCTGATATGGCCTATAGCCGAGAGATGAAGCAAATGGAAACCAGTGAGTATCCCCTATACCCTAACGAGCACTGGGTGGTATCACATCGCTTATACCCCGTGGTGTTCAGTGAAAAATGCCCCTCTTCTCAACTCGATCTGGGCAGTCAACTTTTTTCTTGCCGTCGACGCGGTAACCAGGAAGTTTCGGCTGCTCGCACCATTAAAATACCTCTTCGTTCCGCCGTCAGTGCTCGCAACACTCCCGAAGACCCTAGCATTGAACCATAAAGAGGTCGTCGCTCGAATCAGCCGCCGGGGCGAAAGCGATCACCGCGACTACTTCAGTCATCTGTGCCCAGCTGATGCACCCGAGCCAAGTAAGAGCGAGCTAAATCACATGGAAATCGTGGCAGGTCAACTTTTGAGTGCCGGGT
Source organism: Stachybotrys elegans (assembly GCA_020746835.1). NCBI lineage: Eukaryota > Fungi > Ascomycota > Sordariomycetes > Hypocreales > Stachybotryaceae > Stachybotrys > Stachybotrys elegans. Next base: position 170,623 of record JAGPNK010000032.1, on the reverse strand, counting down.
ATGAGCCCATCTCCAGCCAGTTCTTATGCACGCTGGTCTTCATTATACAAAACAATGAGTCCTACGGCTGGCTGGTTGATGAGATTCGAGGTCGATTCAAAAGCAGCCAGGAGATTACTACTGAGACAGTAGCGCATATGAAGTTACTCAATGCCTGTCTCATGGAGACCTTGCGTATCACTGTGATCGGGGCAAATGGTCTACCGCGCATCAGTCCTGGAGCCATTGTCGATGGCCACTACATCAACAAGGGCATCACAGTTCAGTATGGCCACTTTGCTTTCACTCGGAGTCCACGGTACTTCCATGAACCGGAGGGGTTTAGGCCTCAGCGCTGGTTAACTCGTGACCATATTCACTGGGATGAATCGTTTGCCAATGACGCGACAGAATCCTTCTCGCCGTTTAGTCGAGGCCCGCGGAATTGCCCTGGCATGGGCTCTGCATGGCGTCAGACGCGACTCTTCATTGCCAAGGTCATATGGGCCTTCGACGTCGAAAGGCTGCCAGGCCAGGAGATCATTTTCGACCGCGACTTTCGCTCCTACGCGATGTGGGATAAGCCGAAGATCCAGGTGCGATTTTTGCCTGTCACCAGAGCCTAGTGGGGGGCCATAGGGGATTATCATGATCGAGGAAAGGTGCATAGTAGAACTTTTACTATATTCGCGGAATGGACGTATTTGACGTTGTTATTTGGTGGTTACTTGGGTCTTATCAATAATGACAACAAGCTTTGTAGCCGATACCGAGCCCGATTTTAATTCCTGCAACCCCTTGGTGATAGTCTCAAATCCATGACCGATGACTCGTACAGAGTGATTGCGTAGGCCGCCTTTGTCCAGGAGACGCTGATAGAGGCCTACAAAGTCTTGTGCCAGTTTGTGTAGCTGCGGGTTCGGGGATCGGCTGTAGTCTCCGCCGAGCTCGACAGCCTTTCCTAATACCTCGAGCGCCATGACAAACTCATGCTGGACCACAGCTCTTGTGCGCCAATCTGGCTCAGACTTCTCAAGGGAAGCATAACGGTCACCTGGCCGTCCCAAAGCTGCATAGCAAAAGGCCACAGATGCTTGGTCTGTAATGCAATCGAGTGCGTGTCGAAGACGACCGCGAGAGAGCTGTTTGACTTCGTCAACACTCCCCGGTGACGAGTAATCGACGACAGCCCAAGCCCCGAACGACTTTACCATGTTGAAATTTCGGGGTGAGCATGTGGCTATCGGGGCATATCCAGACCTTGACTACAGGTTAGCAAATCCAACTGCACTGGGACTCCTACTAAGCTGTGGCCAAGCCAAAGTGACGGTAACTTACAGCTTGAGTAGCTGGATTGCTATAGTTCCACAAGATGTGCTCCCTCCGTATACTAAAACAGGCATATCATCCTCTCTGTGTCCAGTTGGTTGCAGGTTGGCCTCAGGCGTTGCCTGCAGACGAAGCGAGCCCCACAGAGCTGCGCATGTGGTGAAGAGTGCGGTACCCAACGCCGCCGCCCCGTGGACCTTGAGGTCTGGCCGAGCATGGGGCATATGCATCAAAAGTTCTCTTTGTGAGAGCACGTATTGAGCAAATGCACCGGCAGATGGGTCTCCCGGGTTGCTGCCGTGGGAGATGCCGCAAACAATGTCGCCAATCGTCAAAACTGCCATAGCCTGAGAGCTGTCATCATCGTGCATAGCTACGACTCGACCTGCAAAGTCGGTGCCAACAATGGCACCGGGGCATGGGAAAGCCCGGCCCATCTTGAAGTCGCTGGGATTCAGAGCGACGGCTATTGTTTGGACAAGCACGTACCCTGGCTGCGGAGTAGGGACAAGCACATCGTGGGCAATGACGGCTTGTCCTTGTGCATGCTGCAGAATTGCGGTTTGGGTTGTCGGAATTTCTAAAACTTGTGTTATTTTTGGAACACAAAATTAATGATAACTCAAGTAAGACACGACGCCAGACGCGTTATTTGGGCCTCACACTTATACCAGCACTTCTTGGTATTCCTCGACCAACATAAGGTGACTCATGGGCCTGCTAATGGTCCCCCGAATACCCGTTGGTCGAGGATGACGGTCTCGCCTTCTCCACTCCTCCGCCCCCAGTTACCCAATGCAACTGATAAGAACATGGTAGGCGGAACGAGAGGGGCTGTGCCGTGTGCTTTGCGAAGTTATCCCCGTGTCAAATCCAGAGCTTGCAAAGTTCAATAGTACATCAGATAGATCCACACCAGTCTTACTGTGACATTCGGCCATACTACGCTGACAATTTGAAGCGATCGTCGTCATTTCTTTATATCAAAGCTAACCGGGGATTCATACGTCGTAAGAAGACGAGAACCGGGCTAACAACAGAGGAGATACTGATATACTGGAATCGCTACTAGCAATCTGAACAGGATGCGTTGAATCAGAGACCAATAGCTCAATCGGCGTCCCAAATAACTGGATATGATGGCATCGGTGACGCCATGGAGATGAATCTACGCCGTCTACGTCCACGGTCAACCAGTGGCTCCTGCAAAGCAACCGGCGTCCAACAACTGGATATCGGCAGTGATTAGACTGCGTGTTGCAACATCATATTTTTTTTTCACCAGTGCCTCGAATTAATGAGTGTGAAGCGTAGAGCCAATAGAACGGAAACGGCTCCTTATCGCTCCTTTGGATGCACCGGTTGTTATCAACCAGCCTTTCCGCTAAGGGCGGAACTTTTGTTGGAGGAATGGGCAAATGATCCACTTGCATCCTAGATAAGTATACAAAGCGAAGGGTCGTTGGGTCTTTGCCAAAGGTTCAATATGAACTGACTTCTCCTTTTTTCCCCCAGGCAAGTTTCGTCCGTACTTGTCCGTTCCATGACTAGAACAGAGATACAGAAAAGGCGACATGAGTGACTATAACGTGACTGAATGCAATGACGGCTTCTTTGGGCCTTCCGTCTGGGCTGATGAGAGATGTCGTGGGGCATTTGACTTCACAGGTGATTTACCACGAGGGTCCGTGTTAGAAGCGACACTGACCAGGCGGCGTAGTTGCTTTCGAGGAGAGCATCCTGGCTACAGTCCCGGCAGCCCTCTTCCTGCTGCTAGCGTGTCCGCGACTCGTGCATCTGTTTCGAACCGGCAACAAGGCAAAGCCCAAGGCGACGTATTCGTTGAAGATTGTGAGCAATGATTGACAGCGGGCTCTGGACCACCTCACTAACATGACAATCGCTAGGTTGTGTCTTGCTTGTATGTGGCGATCCAGGTCGCCATCGTTGCCTTGGTAGTCTCCTCCAGACACACAAACACCCGCTTCTCCGCCGCCGCCGCCGTGCTCAACCTTGTGGCTGCCCTGTTCATCACTGCGCTCGCACATGCCGAACATGTCAAGTCGATCCGCCCATCGTTTCTCCTTACAACCTATCTGTTCACGACAGTGCTGTTCGACGCTGCCAGACTGCGTACAGAATGGCTCATGTCTGTCAACAAGGCCTACGCGGCCGTGTTATCCACGTCGGTGGCTTTGAAGATCATCCTGCTCGGTTTGGAGACAGTAGAGAAGCGCAGTATTCTTACTACCGACCACATACCATCGAGGGAGAGCACCAGTGGGCCGCTCAACCGGGGTTTCTTTGTCTGGCTGAACCCACTGCTTCTTACGGGTTGGAGTACTGTCCTTCAAAACAACCAGCTCCCGCCCATACACGAACGGGTATCATCTGCAAACCTCGCAGCACGCTTCTCACAGCAATGGGATAAAGGTTATTATCGGGCCACAACCGTCCTTACAAGCCTCCGGCTGACTCGAGAAATGCAGCTATGCAGTCAAGCAAACGACCGTCTCTCTTCCTAGCCGTAATACGTGCGTTGAAGTGGGATCTGCTTGGCATTGCGGCTCCGCGATTCTTGGCAGTTGGGCTCAGCATCTCTCGACCGTTCCTCACGACCCAGGCAATGCGTTTTCTCACACTGCCTGAATCCAGCCCAAACAATGGGTATGGTCTAATAGGGGCATTTGCTCTTGTCTTCCTGTCTACTGCTGTCAGTAACCCTAAGAAATATTTTCATCTATCCTCTGACGCAGTTAGGTTGTCATTGCCTGGTATGAGCATCTTACGTTCAGAGCCGGCTCTCAGGTTCGAGGAGGAATGATAACCTTGATCTACCGCAAAATGCTCAGGATGCCATCATCAGAGCTTAACGAGTCATCTGCCGTGGCACTCATGGGGAACGATGTCGAGACCCTTGTAGAGCTGATCAAGTCCCTCCTCGTGGAGTCGTGGGCCAACGCCATTACCGTCATCATCACAACATGGCTGCTAGCTGATCAGCTTGGCGCCGTATGCGTGGCCCCAATAATCCTAGGAATCAGTAAGCGAAGTATGTCTCAAGTCTCAAGAAGCTGCTGACGATGGTATTGTCTCCTTGCTATTGTCTGGTGCAATCGGAAATACAATGTATCCCAGGCAAACAGCATATCTACAGGCAACCCAAAGCCGTATCAACTTCACGTCCGAGGTATTGAGATCCATCAAATCGGTCAAGATGCTCGGGTTTACCGAAAGGTTTTCCACCTTGATTGAACAGAGGCGAGCCGAGGAAATTCGGGTTGGAAAGCGGTATCGACAGCTCAGTGTGGCAATCAACGCACTTGGTAGGCTTCACTAACTGCCCTTTCCGTATTCACACTAACGTTTAAGTGAACGGAAATATTGCCTTAGCCGAGGTGGTAACATTCGGAGCCTTCGCCATTGTGTCCCACCTGAGAGGTGCACCGAGCTTCTCTGTAACACAAGCCATCACTACCCTTTCGATTCTCAACGTCATGCTGGCTCCACTCTGTGACCTGCTCGCCAGTATCACTAGCAGCTTCCAAGTTTTTGGTTGCTTCAAGCGTATCGAGGACTTCCTTCTCCAAGAGGAGCAAACCGATCACCGCGCCTTCGGCCAACGACATGGCCAGAAACCGCATGAAGCCCAGGCAGCAAAAGTACAGGCTTCTATCGAGCTTCAAGGAATTCCGCAAAAGGGATGTGATGAGCCCCACATCTCGATGGTTGATGCCAGCTTTCGTTGGGGAGGAGCAGATGTATTGAGAAATATCGGTATTTCTCTGTCTCCTTCGCAAAGTGGTTCCTTCACCATGATCATAGGACCAATCGGCTGCGGAAAATCCACATTACTCAAAGGGATTTTGGGCGAAACCTCATCCGCTACTGGTAACGTTTCAGTGGCAAATGCGGACATTGCGTACTGTAGCCAAGCTCCATGGGTCATGAACGCGACGCTCAAGGAAAATATCGTTGCACAGTCCAGCGAGCATGACAGCGCATGGTTCGAAACGGTAATCAACGCTTGTGATCTCTCTACCGATTTTTCCCGCTTTCCCTCGGGCAGCATGACCGTTGTCGGTGATAATGGGCTGAAGCTCAGTGGTGGTCAAAGGCAGAGACTGGTAAGAGTATCAGGAATGACTTGGAAAGAGATTCTAACATCACGACAGGCTATAGCCCGTGCTATTTATTCCAGGAAACCCATTGCCATTTTTGATGATGTATTCAGCGGCCTCGATAAAGCCACCGAGCAAGTCGTCTTCACACGTGTGTTTGGGAAAACCGGCTTGCTTCGCAAAACCAATACCCTCACTATACTTGCCACGCATTCAGGTCAGTAGATTGGAGCCATAGCAGACTATTTCTGATGATACCAGTTCACTTCCTCCCCGAATCGGATCATATTGTTGTCCTTGACAAGAGCGGGCAAATCACTGAACAAGGCCATTACGCTGAACTATCCTCCAGTGGAGGATATGTGAATGGCTTGGACATTTCGGAATCCCAACACCCCAAGGCCGTCGACGAAGCAACATCCGAGTCTGAGTTCGAAGAATCGAAGGAAGATGAAAGCGAAGTCCAGGCGGCAGTAGATGAAATCGAAGTGGCGACCGATAGAAGCATCTTCAAATACTATCTATCGTCCATTGGCGGTCTCAGCCTGGCTATCATGATACTGTACAATATTGGCCAAGCATTTTTCGCTACCTTCAGGCGTAAGTCATACCACAACCCAATGCAGACACAACTAACTCTGACCAGATGTGTGGCTCGCTTGGTGGGGTGAGGGTTATCACCGTTCCTCCGATGATGTTGGCTATTGGCTTGGAACCTACACATCATTTGCTGTGCTAGATGTCGTTTTTCTCACGATATCAGTTGGGTAAGAAATAAACCCAGATAGCACTGCAGCGAGCGTAACTCAGCATCATACAGGCACCTCTTTTTCATGGCTGGACCGACAAGTGGAAATGTGCTTCATGCACGCATGCTAAACGCCGCTATGGGGTAAGAAGAAGCCCTCACCCCGGCCAGAAATATCCATACTCATCTCCCAACAGTGCTCCGATGTCTTTCTTGTCGAATTCCGATACGGGTTCTTTGGTCAACAGGTGAGTTGCCGAGCTGTGGATGAGAACGAAGCACTCACAACGTGCTAGGTTCAGCCAGGACTTGCGGCTCGTAGATATGGTGCTTCCCCGGTCATTAGCTATTTTCCTCCTAGGTATGAGCATATTCTAATTGTTGCATTTTCCTAACGTGTTGGCCAGACGTCTTTGGGTGTCTGGGGGTGGTAGCTCTTGCAGCCGCGGCCGTTCCCTGGTTCGCGATTGCGATGCCATTCATCGCGATTGTCCTAGGAATGGTGCAAAGATTCTATGTTAGGACTTCAAAACAATTACGCCTGCTCGAGTAAGTGTGAATAAGCACATGGTATCTATTACTGACATATCAGAATCGAACACAAGGCTCCGCTCTACTCACACTTCTTCGAATCCATTACCGGCATTGTTACCATACGGTCGTTCGGTTGGACCCCACAGTACTCGGAGCTTAACCAAAAGCTTCTCGACAAGGCACAGAGGCCCTCGTATCTTTTGAACGCGGTGCAGAGATGGCTCGCATTGGTACTGGACCTTGTGGTCGCCACCCTAACCGTGATGCTGGTTGCCTTTGCGGTCACTCTCCGCAGCCAGATCAGCCCCGCACTACTTGGTGTCGCTCTGGTCAACATGATGAGGGTTGGAGACAACATGAAGGGCATCGTTGTCGAATGGTCGACTTTGGAGACTTCCCTTGGGGCTGTCACGCGCATACGCGACTTTGCGAGGGACACCCCATCTGAGGTACATCCTGATGAGAATCATGGCCCGGAGCCGTCTTGGCCAGCCGCTGGTAAGCTGGAGATGAAGCATGTCAATGTACAATACGAGTAAGTCAGGCGGCTGCTTTCATTCGTCCTGCTAATCTTTGAATAGCGAGAACTCGGGACCTGTGCTCCAAGATGTCTCACTGGAAGTGAACCCCGGGGAGAAGCTTGGGCTGTGCGGCCGAAGCGGAAGCGGCAAGAGTTCTTTGATTCAGGCCATTCTGCGAATGGCAGATACCCTGGAAGGTCAAATCCTTGTCGACGGCGTGGATATTTCGACCGTGCCGCGCTCCCTGGTTCGGCAGAGACTGAGCTGCCTGACTCAAGATCCCTTTCTGTTCACAAACACCGTCAGGTTCAACGCAGATCCGCTAAACGAGCATGGCGATGAGGAGATCGTGAGGGCTCTGACACGAGTCGGACTCTGGGCTGTCATAATGGGCAAGGTTGAGCCTGGGACCGAACCATTGGATGCCAAGATGGAAGAGTCGTTCCTCTCGCACGGCCAGAAGCAGCTGTTCTGTCTCGCAAGGGCGCTTCTTCGAAAAAGCCCCTTTTTGATTCTCGACGAGCCCACTAGCAGGTAAGAGAAGCATCTTGTTTCAGTGTGGGTGAGGAATGCTAATGATGCCGGCAGCGTCGATCTCTTGACGGATGCCCAAATGCAGGAGATAATTCGCAGCGAATTCACGGACCGCACGGTCATCATGATTGCACATCGCCTGGACACAATTCTCGATTTCGACAGGATTGCCGTGCTTGATCATGGGAGGGTGGTTGAGTATGGTTCGCCGTCCGAGCTTATGGCTATGGAAGATGGTGCCCTGTCTACGCTCTACAGGGCACAAAAGAATAGGACCAAGAAGCGAGCCCATTCAGGCGTACCTTAGAATGCGGCGGGTAGCTGTTGCTTTACTGCAAAAGGCGCAATAGCCAACCGCACTTTACACGTTTGATCCCCAGACTCGTATAGCCGAGTAGCCTACGGATAACCGGGTAGCCGATGATAGGGTGGATTGATGCTGCAAATTGTAGCTAGAATGTTCGCTTTGCAGTTTGCGCACGACAGTTGATATTAATATCTGTCCATTGGGTTTCTTTACATCTTCAAAATACGCATACCAGCTATCGGACAACGGCAACTCTATCTCCCAAGCCATATGCCCAATACCGTTACGGTTTACCAAGTCGCCTCATTTCCTTCGAATGATCCAATTTGTCAGCGGGGTCCAGCGATTTAATTTCAGCGGGCCCGAAAAACCAGAGCCCGTCTCCCACTATTCGATTCCGCCCAGCTTTCAGTGTCGCGAAACTACTTCCCCAGTCCTAGCCATGACGCTCGTTGATCCTGTCCACCAGGGCCAGGTTGTAGGCGCCCTAGCTTGCCAGAAGGACTCGTACCTCAAGAAACTAGATACTGAGGTCGTTGCTTGCGTCAGAGCTGCCCCGCCGTCCCCGAGTCAGAACCGCCCGGGAAAGAAGAAGAGCCGAGCAAATGAAGAGACGTCGACCCATTCCGACGTATGGCTCATTGAGTTTGCAGACTCGGTGCTGTTCCCAGAGGGTACGTCCATCACACTGTGCATAGCCCCAGGGTTCGTCCTCATGGGTCAGTGCAGCTGACTTGTTCAAGGTGGTGGACAGCCGTCCGACCATGGAATCATCGTGCCCCTCGTTGAAGAACAGGAGCCGATTCCCATCCTCTTTGTCCAGCGGCAGGGTCTGCGGTGTGTCTGCTACAGCCCGAAGCCATTGGACGTAGGAACCAAGGTCCGCCAGGAGCTTGACTTTGGTCGTCGGTGGGACCACATGCAACAGCACACTGGCCAGCACCTCTTATCCGCAGTCCTGCAATCCGATCATCAACTCCAGACTCTCGGCTGGGGTATGGGTAGCAACGGCGGCATGAACTACGTGGACCTGCCGAGCAAACCATCCCAGGAGCAGATGCAGGCCGCACAAGACCGGTGTAACGAGTTGATACGCGACAATCTCAGTATAACAGTTGATACTCCGGCTGATGCCAAGACGGAGCGATTGCCCGGTGACTATGATACGGAGAATGGCCCTGTCCGGGTCATCAGCATAGGGGGGCTTGATCGGAATACGTCTGTCTTGCCTGCGTAACCTCCAATGGCATATGCTGACCCTTTTTACAGGTGCTGCGGAACGCATCTTGCCCAAACTTCGCACACCAGCCTGATCCTGCTGCACTTCACACAGCCGGTGCATTCAACAAACACCCGGCTTTTCTTCTCTGTGGGTGACCGTGCTATCAATGCCTCAGCGGCGTCAATCGACGCCGTTCGACGTATGGCCAAGATGACAGGGTCGCCAAACACCCCGGCAGACGTTGTATCCAGCGTGCAGAAAGCGACCGACACCGCCGCGGATCTGAAGAAGCAAGAGAAGCGGCTGCTGTCGGAGCTCGCAAAGCTTGAGGGCGCCATTGCAAGGGCGACATTGGAGAGCGGCAAAAATGCTTGGGTCCACCGTACTCTCGGGGGTCTGGAATACCTAAATATGGTCGCCGCAGAAGCCAAAGGCGTCGCAAGGGAACGCGGAGTGCTCGTCCTGGCCAGCGGTGAAGGGCAGAGTGGCGGTGCCTTGTTGATTATTGGACTGCCTGATGCAGTACAGGACCTTTCGGCCAAAGCGCAGCAAATCGCAACTAGTGTCAAAGGGGGCGGTAAGGGAGAGAAATGGCAAGGCAAAGCTACTGCTTGGGGCAAAGGAGAACTCGAATCCCTCAAAGAGTTGGTGACTGAGAATTCATAGCCATCCTCCTTTACTTAAACGACTAACTTGATGAAGCCCAGCGGTAGTCATCTGTGCAGTCGCTCTTGTAAATAATGGTGACGCTGATTTTTCTATTATCCACGAGACAGGGTATTATGATACGGACATAGATATTTACTTTCCATAGGCACGTGGATCTTGTAGAAAATTTGACAAAGGCAATCAGAAGGGAATAGTGAAACATACAGAAACTGTGCCACTCCCGGTCCTAGAATATAGCTACTCCTTCCTATACAACCACTAGCCTGTCCGGGCAATCGTATACTTATGGAATAAAAAGTCGGCCTTCTCTAAATCCAGCATCAATATCGGCTTTTCACTCGTGCTGCGCCTCCTGGGCATCTCCTCCCTGGACCTCTCGCCCGGCGATGTAGCAAGTGTTGCACCCGCCGCCATGGCCAATGCCGAATTTGCGTTCAGGCGTGCCGCATCTTGTGGGTCGAAGACATTGATATCGACGGTTGCTCCCTCTTCTCCTTGTACAATCTTGAGTTCTGCCCTTTGCAGAAGCGCATGGAGGAAGAGCTTGGATGGAAAGGCAGCGGGGTCGTCCCAGCCGCTAACCGCCAGTGTCCGCTCCAGATGCTGCCGAAAATAACTCCTAGCCAAGCCCGGCTTCCCCATTGCGAAGACTGTTTCTGCAAGATGGCCCAGTACAGCCCGTGATTCCGGGTGCCATGGGCTCAGCGTGAAATCGCAAACTGCATGCGCAACGAAATACGCTGAGTGGGCGACCTCCATGTTGCCTGCTAGGTGGGAGATTCGAGCCAAATCGCAGAGATTACGCCGAGTGTCGATGTGGTATGGACCAAGAAATTCTTTTCGTCGCTCCAACAGTCTCAAGTATACCATTTGCGCTTCAGCGTATCCACCCTGCTCTTCTAGCCTGAGAGCCTGCTCTTCGATGCTCTTCATTACCATAGGATCCTGGCTCTGCCAGACGCTCTGATCGAGCAGCTGGAGCCATGATCTCTTGAGCCCGTTCCGAAGAGCGGGCTGTTGGGCGACCCTTGTGGATGTGAAGAAGTATTGCGCGCTTGTGATCGGCAAGATGTTCTCCAGTGGCTCAAGTTTCCATTTGCGATATGTCTTGTGAAGCTTGTCTTTTTGCTGCAGTCTGACGAGCTGCGGGTGAAGCTCCATGAGCTGTTCTCTTGTACCAGGGCGTTCGGTGAGTTGTCTACAAATCTTTGCTGCCTCCTCGTACTGCTCTTGGTTCTCCAAGTTAGAAATTAGATCGCGCACGTTAGAAGGATCATCACCCCTATCCAGGGCCAGTCGGTAGAGAGCTTCTGCAATATCGTGGTCTCCGGCGCGGTCATATTCTCTCGCTATTTCTCCTATGCCAGTGTGATCGAAACTTTGGTTGGCTCGCTGCAGGGCCCTTTGCCATCGTGCCGCATGATCCCCTACTATGTTGAGTTCCGAAGCGGAGTCTTCGACGGGTAGCGGGTTAAATTGGTAAGTCGATTCCCCCGCTATGAGAGTTCCTCGTTCCTTGTCCACTTGCACGCGGACTTCCTCGTGAGCGCAATATCGTATGGTCGAGGTGTCTATGGCATTGAGGATCTGTCGCCGTGTGTGGATGCTGGGAACAGTCTTGCGCAGCGCCAGAAGTATCTCCAGCTGGGTTATAACCCAATTACGGTCCGCGTTATTGGTACAGGCGTAGTTGTACTTATCCAGAACCAGTCGAACATCGTTGCCCTTCATCTGCAACAGGTGCTTCTTGAAAAAGTCGGTGCATGGAAGACCTACTGGCTCAGCGCGGTTGAAAGTGAAGGCAGCAACTTCGAATAGGACCCAAAGACGGGGCCGAAACTCGGTAAAGTGAGCCAAGAATGAACAATCTCTTACGAGCCTAGAGATACTCGCTAAGGCCTGACGAAAGTATTGCTGCTGTTCTGGGGTTCGTGGTGCAGTTGCTGACCGCTGCGGTAAACAGGTCCAGTCTACCCAGAAGAAGGCACTCTTGCTCCAAAAGCCGTCTCTGAGCAGCTCTTGGAGTTGTCGCAGGTCTCGTCCCTCAGGATCGGGATGTGATGGTGTTTGCCAGTAATGGCTGACGAATATGCAATCCTCTGGGTTTGCGAATCCGCCCTCGATGGGAATAAGAACATATCTACCGAGCCAGTTGGCGTCCCATTTCTGAAAGGTAGTTTGCTGCATGAAGGACTCTCGGCGTTGAAAGAACCAAAAGGGAGCTTCCTTGTTGGCGAGCAGCTCGTCAAGCGACTTCAAGCCCTTGAGGAACGCGGTGTGCTTTGATACGGCCTCTCGGGTTGCACTGGTTCCGCCTCGGGGCAGTATTTTGATGCTTCGCTCGATCAAAGACTCAAATGAATTGTCTGTAGAGCCCTCGGCTGGTGCGTCTTCCAGTTCAATTTTAGTTGGATCCCCGTGGCTACTAGGCATGAAAATCGGTGCCTCCGGCTTCTCAGCCCCGTTAATGGGACCTATGCGTAGTGACATGGCGTTCGAGGCCTCATAGCCAACACTCGAAATAACTGATATTTCTCTATCATGAAAAGCCTCTCGCCAGGTGGTCGAAAAGGCGGCAGGAAATGGCTCGTCGACAACGGGTAGACGCTTTTGTCTCAGCAAGGTCTTCATTCGCTCCAGATCTGGTGCTGCTGGACCCCTCATCTCTCGAAGATCCTTCTGTATCCCTAAGGTGACATAGTGCGCGTCGCCTAGGCCTCTCTTGCTGCGGTTGAGGGCCAAGGAAAAGACCGACGCCGCCTCGTCAACCTTGCCGAGTAGTTTAGACATATTGGCCATGTCGACTAGCAAGCGGACCGTACGCTCGCTCTCCAATCCGCAAGCCTGTTCGCAGCGCTGTCTCGCATCGTTGAGATGGATGAGAGACTGCTCGTATTTACCCAAGTTGCACAGCTCCTCGCATATGGAATGCAGAGTCGTGATCGCATACTCATGAGTGGATCCATATACCTTCTCATTCAACGGAAGCAGCTCTTGAAAAACTTGAAGCGCCCTTCCCACTAGTCCATCGCCGTGGAGAGCCTTTCCTAGCTCGAACGTTCGTCTCAGGGTGAGAGGATGCTCCAGGCCGAGCCGCCGCTTATTCTTATCCACAGTGCGCTGCGCCAAGTCGACGGCCGCTGCAAATTTACCTTTTCTGATCAACGCATCGATGGTTTCAGGCGGAGCTTGCACGACGTTGCTACCAGCGTCGCGAGGTTGCTCCAAAGGATCTGCGAGTGAAGCAAGCACAGTTGACGCTTCTTGCCCCATAGATGTAGATAATCACCGTAGTTTCAATCTTACTACAAAAAGGTGGATAATGCTAGAGGTGATGAGCAAGCAGAAGCAAGGTAGTAGTGATGGTCGCTGGGGATTTATATATCCGTGTTTCTCCAGCTGTACTCGCTTCTCCGCATTTGAGCCGGATTTCCCTCATTCTTCATGCAATTGGGCAGCATGTCGGGAAATTCGGCATAGCCTAAAGTTCAGCTCAGGCAGAAATTCCCGATGTGTGAGAATGTACGACTTTTGCTGACATTCACAGGAGCAATGGCTGGAAAACTTTGACATCCGCCGCAGCCACGAGATTTTCTAACCAATTGTTATCTATTGATCTGATATTGTCTTTATCGTCAGAGGGGGCCTCCTCGAAGTCACTGGTCTGTATCCCATTGGGGCACACGAACGGGAAATCCCACATACTCGAGAACAGAGCACCCGCGCCAGTCCGTCGACCATGGTAAGGGAAGGCGGTAGCAATCCGCCCTTCTCACGTCCTGTGCCAAAGCACGCCCAGCGCTGAAACTAGGCCAGCTCGAAGACTCGAGTATGCTGATGGCTATATATCTCAAGCAGCGGTCGTTCAATCTCCGGGATAAAGATGAGCGTGCGCCGAGAGTCTTCGCTTATGGTACTGAGACTGTCGAGATAGTGTGTCTGGCATACAAGGGATACAGATTGCATCTTGGCTGTCAAGATACTCGCCAGATTTTCTTGGTACTGACTTCTCCCGATGACCAGAGTATAGGTCATGGCTGGCTGTTCTGACAAGACCTCAGGACGTCTTGACGCGGTAAAGACAGTCGCTGCACCAATCGGGCTCTTCTAAAATTCGACCACGTCAGAAAAGCCTTCCCGTGTAACGCGTTGTCTCCAGTCAATTCCATCATCAGTCGAAATTCCGTTCGACCGCCCCGCATCGGGGGTGGTGGATTTTGTCCCATTAAGTGTAGGAGTATGCGGGCGGCAGAATTGGAGGCTGCACCAACAATACCACCTCGCAGACCAACAGCAACCGATTCCTGTGTGACGCACACAGATATAAAGGGTCCTCCTCCCACCCTGATCGCTGACAGGTTGCACACCACCTTCATTGCCCTCCATCGCCCACCAAGACCAACCCCAAAGTCGACCTCGTCCTCAATTCCACCGCACAAGCAACCACGATGGCCGAGTCAACAGTGAGTCCATTCCGCGTCGTCATCGTGGGGGCGGGACCTGTGGGCCTGTTCTTGGCCCATGCGCTCTCCCGCGCCGGAATCGACTACGTGATCCTCGAGCAGCACGACGCCGTCGTCCGACACCAAGGCGCTGGCACTCTTGTATATCCGCAGACAATCAGACTGCTTGACCAGCTAGGACTGTGGGAAAAGGCAGGCGACTATCTGGCCGATATGCTGTACCAGAGTGATCTCTTGGTACACAACGGCCGGGAAATCAAGACAAGTTCGTTATGGGAAGTGATTGGGAAGAAGTATGCTAATGACCATTGTCTCATTTCTGTCGCTTCCGTCGCTGACGACTTCCAGTCATGCTTATCCTATGGCTGCATTCTCCCGGATGCAGCTCGTCGCACTGCTCTACGAGAATCTCCCCGAGATCGACAAGGAGACACGAATCAAGACAAACGTAACCGTCATCGACGTCGAGAGCTACGATGACCGCGTCAAGGTCTTCCTTCGTGACGGCAGCGCGGTCGATGGCTCGATAGTCGTTGGCGTCGATGGGGTTCACAGCAAAACTAGACAGATCATGCAGCGAATTGCACAATCACCGCCAGATACAAGGCCAATGCTATCTACCTATCGAGGCCTTTACGGACAGTTGTCCTCTAATGCAGGACTGAGGCCTGGCACTCTCTATCAGTCTCGCGCAGCCGGTATCGTTTCGCAAATGATGATTGGTCAGAACTCGGGCCATTTTATTGTCCTGCGACCCGTGCCAAACACGGCAGAGAGACGGAGATACTCCGAAGAAGAGCGCGATGATCTAGCCCAAGAGCTCTCAGAGATTATGGTTGCGCCCGGCGTTCCTTTCAAGAACATCTGGCAGCTCACATTGAAAAAGACAGCTGTCATAGTGGATCAGGAGGAGGGTTACTGTGATAAGTGGTATGATGGGCGGGTTGCCATTGCGAGCGATGCTGCTCATAAACTGACGTCTGTGACGGGCTGGGGCCTTAACATGGGCATCCACTCCGTCACTGTACTGGCTAATGAGCTACACTCTCTGCTACAGTCTGAGCCTCGACCAAGTACGGCAGCTATTGACCAAGCATTCATGCGATACCAACAACTTCGGAGCCGGGAAACGAATGGGCTCTATGATGTGGGCAGAGCCATGATACGCACTGTGACGTGGGAGACGTGGTCAGCATGGTTCTTCGATCGCATCATTAACCCTTGGATCGGGATAGACATGATTGTGGATCGCTTTGGCAAGTTTATCAAGAGGGGGCAGATACTATCTTTTGTCCCCTTTAAGGATAGACTAGTTCAAGTGCCATGGGAGAATCAGCCTCCATCTTTTTAAGCCTAGAGGCTTACTAGTATCTAAATTAATAAGGGAAATGTGTTTATTCCTTTGGTATAAAAGAGAATGTTTTTAAGTATTATCATTAACAACCTCTGCCGAGATCTCATCATTGAATCCCACCAAGAACCGTGCCATCCGTAACAACGACGGCCCTCGGCCGGGCAGAGTCATGGTATCAGTACCAAGCGCCGCTCAAAGTCGCAACAATTAGTCAACTTCTCGTTTTCGGCTCTGGCGTGTTTGTCATGTATGGTGGTCTGAAGATGCAAATGTCAAGCGCACGAGTCGAGACACTCTGAAACATTTGAAGTAAATGACAAATTAGGTATACACTGACCTATACAATGGCATAGACAAATATATAAAGGCTTGATTTCTATAAAAGAGAAAAGAGACTATAGGCCCTAAGCTATTTAATAAGTAGATAAATGGTTTATTTATTTATATTAATTAGGGCTATAGTAGTAGTTCTACTATTAATTTTACTATACTTTCTATTTAATATTATTAAGGCTATTTATATAATAGAGTTAAATATTACAATTCTATATTATAGTATTAATAAATAATAGTATATAATATAGAGTAAATTACTCTATATAAGGGCTACTATATATATAATTTTAGTACTCTATTTACTCTCTATATATACTTTTATAATTATAATTATTATTATTATTATACCTTACTATATTACTATTACCTTTAAGTACCCTTTACTTAGTAATTTTATTTATAAAGGCCTATTTTATATTATATATCTATTTATAGATATATACTTTATATATATCTATATACTATATAATATAATACTTTAAGCTATTAAAATAGCCTTTAGCTCTAAAGATAAAATACTTATTAATTAAATACTTTAATCTAGTTAATCTTTTAGTACTAGTTACTAAGGGTTATTTACTTATAAAGCAAAGTCTAGAAGGAAGAACTATACTAGTTATAGTTTTAAACTTTAAACTTAAGGCTTAAAAGGCCTAAAATAGCTACTCTCTTTAGGGGTTTTTCTTTCTATACTATACTCTTCCTTTTCTTTTATATTAATACTACTACTACTATTTATATTTATTTCTATTACTTTTACTATTATTACTACTACTATTTCTATTACTAAAGGTATAAACTATTAAACTCTACTTTATAAAAACTATTTATAATTAGTAATTACTAGTAAAGGTATTTTTAAAGTATATTATAACTCTTTTAAATATAGTTTATATTACTTTATTTATAAAGTAAGTAATTATTACTATATATTTTAGTATATTCTCTTTTTTATTTCTTTACTATATACTTTATACTAATAACTTTAATAGCTATTTTACTTTTATCTTTTTACTTATTATTTTATTTATATTTTTAATAATAGTAAAAACCTAATATACATTATAGTATTACTTTTTTATATATTTATATTAATAAATAAAGTAACTTACCTTTTACCTTTTATATTTATTATAGCTTTATTTAAAACTACTAAATAATAAGTTTAAGATTTTTAGCTTTTTTATCTCTATATCTATTATACCTTTAAGTAATAGTTTATTTATACTATTACTAGCTAGTAGCTTTTTATTTACTTAGACTAAGGTCTATAAATATTAAAAGAAGGTAAAAAAGTTTTTATTTAGTTAAAATAGTTATTTTTATACTATTATAGGCTTTATACTTTAATTAATTTATTTATTACTATCTTTATATTATTATTTTTATAATATATTTATAAGATTAAGTATAGTTTAAAAAGGCTTAAATTACTATTTTAGAAGTGCTTTTATAAGGCTATTTACTAGTATTTTTACTATAGGTAGGAATATTATATTAAATGTACTCTCTATAGCTCTTTCTTTAAGCTATATATTATATATATTAATATAGTATAGATAAGTCTATATTTATTTATACTAACTAAGTATAAGCTAAATTATTTACTAATTATTATACTTAATATTAAACTTTTTTTATAGATTAAACTTAAGTTTATAGAATAAATATTATAGACTGGCTATCTATCTTACTATTTCTAATAAAATAAATAGCTTAGTCTCTATTATTAAGGTTATTACTATTAACTAGTATATAGCTTTCTATATAATTAGTTTACTAAATAGTAAAATAAGGTATTTTTATAAAAAGTACTGTATTTTTAAATTATTTATATAGAAAGTATTACTAGCTATAAATAAAGCTTATATTTCCTTAATCTCTTTAAAGTATAAAGTATATTTCTTTATTAGAAAGAGATAGTAAATAGCTTTTTTTATTACTTTAAAATACTTTAGTCTAGGGTTAGTTAAGAACCTTAATAAGAATAAAGTAGTAAATATTATATTTACCCTAATTATAATTGTTATATAGAGTAGAGAATCTATAAGCTTTTAATATATCTTAACTTAAGCTAGTATAGCTATTCTTTTATATTTTAGAAGCTTTATTACTATAAGTAGTATAATAGAATAGTTATTTTAATTATTTAGTTTAAATTTCTTTACTATTTTATTAATATATATAGTATAGAAAAGGTAGATTTTATACTACTATTAGTTTTTAATAATTTAGATTTTAAGAAATTACTAAGTATTCTTATAGTTATAGTATTTATACTTTTTAAAAAAGAAACTAATAAATCTATTTATTTTTACTTAGTTATACTTATAATAGAAAAGTAAGATATTATTTATAAAGAAAATAATATAGAGCTTTTAGTACTTTATATAGAAAAGATAGGGGTTTTTTAAGCTTATTTTTAATTTAAGCTATATTAGTATAGTAGTAAACTTAATATATTATAAAGCTAGTACTTTCTTTAGTCTATATAGTACTTTTCTAAGTTATATAATAAACCTAGAGTATTTAAACCTATTAGAGAGCTTATAGTAAATAAAGTTAGTTTACTTATTAAGTTTAGTATTAAAGTATATATTCTTAATATTAAATTATTTAATCTTAAGGTTAAAGTATACTATAAGTATAATTATTACTTTAAATATATATACTATAAGTATAGTTATATAGGTATTATTAATTTATTTCTTTTTCTATAGGTTTTATATATATAAATATAGGCTTTATAATAGTTAAAATATTTATTTTTATTAAACTTATAATTAAATATCTATTTTAATAGAAGTAATACTTTTATAGTTTCTAAGTATAGTATTTCTTTTTAAATATTCTATTTATATAATATATTTATTTTATTTTATGCTTTTATTTTAAACTATATATAGAGTAAGTAATTAACTAGCTTTTTTTAGTTTTATAGTTTCTTTTTAGTTAGGTTATATATATAAATACTTTTTATTATATTTACTATTTTACTAGAGTAAGCTACTTTAGACTTAAGTATTACTTTTAGTATAGTAAGTAATAGTTTTAGTAACTTAAGGTTTTTAATTATAAGGTTATTCTTTAAGTAAATAAGGGTTATAAATAGAGCTTTTTTATCTATTTTAATTATTATATTATAGAAATTTAGTTTCTATTTAATTATAGTATATATTTACTTTTTAAAGTATAATTCTAACTTTATAACCTTTAGGTTCTATTTATCTCTTTATACTTTACTAGGCCTTAATAACTAAACCTTTATTAGTTTATATATAGATTTAGTAGTTAGTATATTTTTTTATATTTTTAAGGCTTTATAGTAGTTATTAGTATTTTAGAACTTACTATAGTCTATTTAGAATTTACTTTTTAAAGTATATTCTTTTATTTTATATAAATATTAAGTTTTTTAAGTAGCTTAGCTATTTACTTTTAAATCTTTAGTTTACTTTTATATATTTATTAAGTATAGAGATAACTTTAATTAAAAGCTTTATTAAAAATATTATATACTTTTATTTATTTAATTTTATATTCTTTAGGTTTTAGTTAATATATATTATATTAATAATTCTTTTTTATAGTTTTTTTTATACTATTATAATTTAATAGAAAAGGTTAAATACTCTATTAAGTATATCTAACTAACTATTAAATATGGTTTTTTAGCTTAAATATTAATTATAGTATTTAAAGTTTAAGAGCTACTTTAGTAAGTTTATTATATATAGCTATAGTATTTTCTTTAAGCTATAGTACTTTTATCTCTAAGTTTAAATACTTAATTAACTCTTTTAGTAGGTTATTTATATACTCTATACTTGGTTTTATTATTTTTTATTTATATTACTATTACTAGTTTTAAAATATATTATAATACTCTTAAGCTTAGTAATATACTATTTCTTTACTTATTTAAGCTTTAGGTTATAGAAGATATATTTATTAAATATTATATTATATATATAAATAACCTTTTTAAGTAAGAGTATTTAAATCTAGTATATATTATTTATATTATAGTTTATAAAATAATTAATTTACTCTTTAGGCCTTATTTTATATATTTGCCTATTATAGTCTATTTTTCTATTTAATAATAGAATATATACTCTATAGCTATATATATAAATACTAGTCTAATTAGACTATAGGTTTACTATAAGCTTTTTTATTTAAAGTAGTATAACTATTTTAAACTATTTATATAGAACTTATAGTAGGGACTTCTCTTTTTTATACTGCCTTAAAGTTATATTAAGTAGTTAAGCTACTATTTATATACTTTTAGACTATAGCTCTAGTAGTAAATTTACTACTAAAAGTATAGCTATTAATTTAAGTATTATAAGCTTGCTAGTATATTCTATATTTTTATTTAACTTATAGGTATTTATAAGTATAGCCTCTATAATTATATTATTATTATTTACTTAGTACTAATAGACTAAGTAGTTTTATATTAAGAGAATAGCTACTTTATTATTTAATTTTAGAAAGTAAATTATAATATAGAACCACTACTATATATACCTTTTAAAATTAAATAATATATTAAAAATAGTTCTTTATACTTTATTAAGTAGAGAAATAATATAAATCTATTTTAAGAATTTGTTTTTAATTATTAAAAGCTAGTAATATCTATTATAGTCTTTTTTATAGTTTTATAGATTCTATATAATATATTAAAAAGACCTTATAGCTATATTATCTAAGGTTCTATATAAGACTATATATTATATAGTACTTAGTATATAGGCCTTATAGTTAATATAGAAGATTCCTTTAATTTTAATATTATAGATATACTTAATAAGGGATTCTAGAGCTTAGGAACTAATATATTCTAATTATAGATACTATAATATAGTAGTATTTTGTTTTTTTTTTATAAGATTACTACTTGGTTTATAATGCTATTTATATACTTATAGTATAGAAATAAATAGGAAAATAGTTTTTAAATTCTATATTATTATAGACCTAAGTAGGGAAAGGTATAGATAAAAGTATAATAACTTATATTTAAAGAATATAATGTTTATTTTACTTTTATATTATATTAGTAATAAGCTATTCTCTAGGTTTTTAAAGTATAGAGAGTAATTAAAGCTATAGAACTATACTTTTATTTTTTAGTTTAATAGTCTTTTTAAATATATATTAATATAGAAGCCTTTAATTAATATAATATTCTTTAGTATAATATTTATAGTTTAAGTATCCCTTAATAAGTTAGTAATTTTATATAGTATATAAGTATTATATTTACTAATCCTTTTTACCTTTAAGTCTATATTAATATATTTATTAGTTTTTATAAAGTAAAAGCTTTTAGACTTAAGGAGATATATTAAGTTAATAATATATATTAACCTACAGTTATTAAAAACTATACTTTTAGCTATTATAGTTTAAATACTTACTATAGTAGTAAATACCCTTTAGAACTACTTTTTAACTATAAGCTCTTTAAGGTCTTTTTCTATAATAACTATAGTTATTAAATTTAGCTATTCTAGAAGCTTTATAGTATTACTAGCCTACTTAGAGCTTATACTTTTATATTATTCTTTACTAGTTAGCTTAGTATAAAGCTCTTTTTAGTTAGGATATATAAGTGTTTTTTTAATATATTTAATACTTTTTATACTAGGGATTTTTATTAGTTTATTTATTTATTTTATAAAAGTATATTTAATAGTACTATAGGTCTTAAGTAACTATTAGTATTATTATTTATAGAGGTATAAAGTAGGTAATTAATCTTACTATAAGCTATTTCTAAAGGTAGTAAATATAATATCCCTTTCTATATATTATAGCTATTAGTTTAAATAGAGTATAAGATTTTATTATAGTTATAGTAAAGTAAGCTTTATATATATTAAATTAATAATCTATTGGTTTATATTATTAAAATAGTATTCTACTTACTATATAGTAATATATTACTATACTATATTAATAAAGTCCTTTATAGTAATGTTTTCTTTTACTTTTAGTACTTTATAGTACTTTATAATATAATAAACCTTTATTTAATTATATAGTTAGTTCTAAGGCTTAATACTATTATTCCTTACTTTTCTAAGTATAATATAGTATTTCTTTTATATTTAATTAATAAGCTTATTATAAAAAGGCTTAAACTCTACTTTAATTTTATAAACTAGTTTAATAATAGTATATTCCTTTAGCTTTTTAAGATTTAACTTATTATAAATAAGAAATATATATATTTTATTAACTATTTTATTAATTTAATTATATATTACTACTTTAAGCTTCTTTTATAGCTTTGTTTTACTTATTAGTTATATTTTTAAAGCCTTAAGTAGTATTTCTAGAACTTTCTATAGCTTAGATATTAAAAATTAATTTCTAGAGTTTTAAATTAGTAAATAGTAGTATTATTTAATATACTAAATATATTTAATTCTAATATAGTAGATATAGAAGGTATTAGCTATTTAAAGAGATTTAGATTAATAGTATTTTATATTCTCTAGGCCTTTATTTATAACTTTAGTATTATAAACTACTTATTCTACTATAAAGGAAGTATTAAAATAATTATTTTTAATAGTAATATAGCTATTTATAATAGGTAAAGTAGTAATAGTATACTTTTAACTTACTAAGCTAAGTAATTAAAGCCTTTTACTATTAATTAAAGTATAGTAAAAGTTATAGAAAATATATAATAACTTTTTTTAGGCTTATAACTAATAAATTAAATATATATTAATCTATATAATAGTATAGATAAATATATAAAGGCTTGATTTCTATAAAAGAGAAAAGGGGCTGTAGGCCCTAAGCTATCTAATAAGTGGATAAATGGTTTATCCGTTTGTATCAATTAGGGCTGCGGTAGCGGCCCTGCTGCCAATTTCACTAGTAAAGCACACGTTCATGTTGACTTAGCACGATATGTATTCATACCGGCCGAAAGCAAAAGGATCCTATAGGCAAGCCTTCAACCCGTGTATCTGACAACTATTGTTAATATGATCTTTGGCTTTGAATCATGGTGGGTGGTTTGTGTATGATTTAAGCGACGAGCTAGAACGAATACGTAACGACAATTGTAGCCACCCACCACCGCCCCCGTCATACAACAGGCCTTGAACGATGATGGCTTCGAGTATCAGACGTGGCAGACTACGTCTGGCTTCGAAATCTTCAGTGGCGTGATCGTCTGATCATTTCTCCGGCTTCTGACCATATACACAATGCCTAACATGCTGTCAGTCGGGTCTGGAGGAATGGACGCGCGAACATACATGTACGCGACCGGAAGGGTCTTTGAGCTGCGGATGGCGCTGCGGAATTGCGCAATCAGAACCTGCAGTTCTTCCTGACTCCAACCGAGGATCTGTCCAACAGGGAAGTTGACAAAGCCATCCAAGCTCATGTCCATGTAGAGGCTGCAGAACTGGCCTTGTTCCTTCAGGCGCTTGTCTTTTGGCCAAGGGTTCAGCGGCACCTTGTGGATCTTATGCGTGATGTTAGAGAAGCCAGCATCTTGGGGCCACTTTCCCATCTGCTCCGTGACTCGGAATGTCCGCCCTAGCTTGTCCCCGGCATCATAGAATAACTGTGCCCACTTCTTGTAGATGCTGCGACTGTCAGCTCTGATAACAGGGTGGATCGTTGACGTACTGATCATGGCCGATTGGGAGGTTGGGGTCCTCAGAGCGCATCTCAATGTCAGGCTCAATGTGCTGAAACCACCCACCCGGCTTCAATGCCTTGAACACCTCATCATAAAATTTGGGCCAATCCTGAAATGCGCCATGCATGTATCGGATGTGAATGAAGTCAAAGGATTCTGGTTCAAATGTCCAGTCTAATTGCGCATCCTCGATTTCAAAGCGCAAATTCGGAGGCACCCAGGATGGCTGAGTGGGGGCAATGTCGATTCCAATCACCTCAGTTGAGGGGTAATCGTCCGCAAAGTCACTGTCGATTGTTAGAACGGGATCATGAGGCATAGGGCTTCACGCACATGGCCCAAATGCCTGTCCCAGTGCCCACATCGAGAACTTTCTGGATCAAATCAATAACAGGGCTGTGGAGAAGAGCATGGTAAAATACCTGCGGATTGCCATTAATTGGGGCAGCAACCAGTTTGTCGTCCAACATCATGGTAAGCCATTGATGGCTGCAGATGTCAGCAATCATCTATCCAGTAATGATCAACTACGTACGCGACATCGAATGCTTCCAGGTGCTTAGCATCATTTGGCGCCCTGTTCTAGTGTTAGCACGTGTCGATTAGCACTGCCACTAATAATTCTACCAATATTCGGTCGTTTTAGAGGCCTGGTAGGTCCTCCCGCGAATTCTTCGGTACTCGAGAAGGGTCGAGGTAATAGATGCGGTCGATTCTTCGCGGCTGATATCCATGAGCAATTGTCTCTTGGCGATCTTTTGACATACCTCGAGGCATCATCTACGCCCGAGTCATTATCGTCTAGGTCTGGATCCTATCCACTCGCCATTAGCGCCTACACGTGCTAAACGACCAGGGTAATAGCTCACAGCCTCAATGGATGGGTCTGCTGCTGGTGGGCTGCTCATGATTATATCGTTGAGAAGCAACACAGGTAACTTAGTTCTATTGGGTTGATATGAGTGATTAACGCCTCGAGTTGCAGCAATGTCGAGGCAAATGAGGGGGTGTCATCTTGATCAGGTGACAGGCATGCTGGCATTGCAGAAGTGGGCCTCGCACAAACCAGCGTCCAGTGAATATGCCTGCCCATCATTCATATCTTCATCCAAATCAGTCCAGCCTTTGTCACCCTGGCTGCTACTGCCATACAACCCCCAAGGAAAATGGACAACCCCGAGAAAATTTGAGCGTGCAGATACATGCCGTCGCCTTGCTCTATCAAAGCACCACAGATGGCCGGACCAGTAAGAGTTGCGAAACTGACAATACTGAATATCAAGCCTACCCTAGAGCCGGTTCTATCAGGCTGGGGGCTCATTGTTGTTGCGGCTGCGGGGTACAAAGACTGCAGGGCAGCGGCTATGAACCCATAGAGAATAGTGAAGACGTACAGGCCGGTCTCGGAATGGATGCCAGCCCAGCAAAACACGAGGATGCTGGATGAGAAGCTCAATGGGATAATGAGGTTGAGCATCCCAGTCTTCCTGTCCGCAATGATATTCGGCACAACCCGTCCGATGATTCCGACGCCGTTGAGGAGAATGACGAGTTTGATGGGCTGTGACACGCCGATTCGGTCTCGCGCAAACGTTCCTATGTAGAAAAAGGCAAAGTAGAGGCCCCAGAAATTGAAGAACTGACCCAGGGTGAAGAAAACAAATGGCATCTCCCGTAATGCTGATATTTCGACCAACCGACCCGACTTGCGGGGTGGGAGGCGTTGTCTGAAGAAGAGTAGGCAAGGTATGTACGTCGCAAGCATGACGAGCCCCATGATCCGTATAGTCGCAGGAAAGCCGAGTTTTCCGCGGTTCAGCAACTGGTCGATTATCGTCGGATAGACAAGGCTTCCCGTGCCGGAACCTGCAGCGCCAATGCCTACCGCAATGGCGCGCTTCTCGCTGAAATAGGACGACACGACGGACAAGGACGTCGTAAAGGTGAGACCGTTTCCCAGCCCCATGCAAACGGCCTGAGCAAGAAATATCTGCCAGTAGGTCGTGCACAGAGATGTCATGAATATGCCAAGGAGCTGAAGCAATACGCCCAGTGCAAAGATGACTCGGAAGTGTCCGGCGTCGCTGGCACGCCCTGCAACGACGCCGACCAAGAACAGAAGGAAGACCTGGACGCTACCTATCCAGGATATTGCGGATGGGGATTGGCCTAGGGTGTTTGAGTAGTATTCTTGGAAGACGCCAAATCCGTTGGTGACACCCCACGTATTGAAGAAGACGAGATGCATGAGCGCCGCCTGGGTCCAGGCTGCAACACCGCCATCGGGAGGTGGGCTTGTCGCTGATGGAGACGGCTGTTTCTCCTCACCGTCAAACCGTTCAATACAACTCATGATTGTTTCGGGATTGAGCCTGTTCCTGTGGCTTTGATACTGTCTCCGATTGGTGGTAGCTTCAAGCCATCAAAGGTAGGGTTAAAGAATGTGTTGAATCAAGAAGGAAGCACCACACCGTAAATCTTGATAATAGAGAGATGAATTGATTAGTACACTATTCATGAAAAGTTTTCGAGGCCAGCGATCGTCTCGTATTATAGAGGCCTTGGTCTCCAGGAGTCATACATTTTTTCCGGTGTACCCGACATATCCGATATATCCGACCTGGCCGTCGTTCCCGCTTTTGCCGTTTCTGCCGTTCCTACCGCCTTCAAGGCGTGAACCACGTCCGTACACTCGAGAATCCTCAACCGTCTCTAATTGAATAATTGCATTGCCCGCTTACCTCCGAAATCGGCTCGAGGGCTCTAGCTCCGTGAGAGTAATCGCTTGCCAAGAGGCAACGTTATAGAGGGGTTGCGGCGCGTGTCCAACCACATCCCGTTGAGCCAGCTCAGTTTGAATACGACGAGCCGTGAGCCCAAGGTCTGCTGCAGAAAAGGGAAAGAAAAGGAAAAAAGGCATGCAAGCGTCGGAAACCCAACGGAAGCGGTCGAAAGCCGCGTGTCTTTCCTGTCGTGAGCTGAAGCGAAAGTGCGATGGGGCATTGCCGTGCACAGCGTGCACACGGTTCGAGTATGAATGCCAATATGAGTCCACCTCTGGGCGGAAAAAAAGACGCGGCAACGAGCACGATAGGGCGTTGCCAGACAATCGATCTACGACGTCTGTCTCGGTGAGCCACGGTGAGACTGGAGCACCCAACTCCACCTCTCGCACCCCTCTCGGCCCATTGCAAGCAAACTCGGGAGCAGCGTTTGTGAGGAGCCTGGCTCTCGATATAGACCCGAGCAATGCTCCAAGAATGCACCTGTTTGCCTGGAACGTCTTTCTTGGGGCTCGCGAGTCTGCAGGTCCTGCAACACCTAGGCTTCTCACAGACATGCTATCACAAGACAACATGGAGAAGCTCGCGGCGGTATACTTTGACAGGATACATGCATGCTATGGTTTCCTCAACCGCCAAGAGATGGAGCGCCATATTTATTATAGATGGCTGAGTCCGGATATGGCTGATGGTGTAGGCGATGCCCTTCTATGCGGCGTGGCAGCACTCGGCCATATTTTTTCCCACGTGGATCCTTCAACCGTTGAGCTCGACTTGGTAGAATCGGCCAAGGTCGCTCTTGAGCCTCTGTTATCAGAGAGCCCTACTATCAAAGGCATCATGGCATGGCTGCTCCGCGCTATATACCTGCGGATAGCAGGGACACCTCACGCCGCATGGATGGCCAGTTGTACCGTGGTTCATATGATGGAGGCTGCTGGGATACACCGTGAGTCCACCGGCGAAGATGTACTGCGGACTTCGAGTGGGGAAGTCGAACCAGAGACCCGAAGACGCCTCTTTGGTGTCGCCCAGCACCTAAACACCTGGGTATCCTTCGATGTAGGCCGCTCCAAGGTCACGCTTCCTGACACGGACATGATGTTGGCAACGCCACGGCAGGGTGATTTCACTATTGAACTCATCCACTTACTACCACACTCCGCCATACTCGATCCGACAATAGAGATTGACGGTACGGAGCTGGAGAGGACACTGAAGACGGTGCTAGAGCGTATCCATACTGAACCGCCTTCAGTTCTAGCTCGCTGCAACTTGGCCCTCTGCATCTGCCGCCGGCTTCGATCTCTGAATATTTCTCTGAATGGCAAATTACTTGATCAAGTTCTGCATGTCATGGCAACAGGCATCGAGGCGGCGCGGGCAATGATTGTCAACGGAACACCGTGGCATCAGATGGTAAATGTGCCCTTTCAAATTCTCTGCATCCTTCTGGCAATAGACACGCCAGCGTCGATTGCCCGGCTCAGGGACGTGATGACTTGCCTCAGCGACGTTGCAGCGACATGGCCTACAAATGCTACCCAGGAAACGCTAAAGACGGCCTCCCTACTTATATTTATGTACAAAAAGCAAAAGGAACGATCAGTTGCGAGCTTGGAAGATATACTAGCTTCTTTCCCCGTAACACAGCAGATTAATCCAAACATAGCTCGAGTGGACAACTTGACGTGGTTGGACAATCTAGTGTTGGATGATTTATTTAACGGGGTACTGCCATTCGAGAATATTTGAAGACGCCTATATTGGCCTTTCTTAGCTCTTGTAATTGATATTATAATCTGATTTATTTCTGGCACAACGCGGCTACGGCACCATCCGCAGCCACAGCCGTCACATGCTTCATCGTCGTGAGCCCACGCAGTCTGAGGACTTCTGCTGGCATCACGCATCGCCTTGTTGGAGCACACGAGGCCAGCCTCGCCAGAACACACGCCGACGAACGGTATGTACACACATCGAGTCTGCTAACCGCAGATCCCCCCAACTACAACCACTGGTTCACGCAGAGCCAACGAGCAATCCATTAGATGTCATTGGGCGGCAGGCCATGGAGGGGGGAAAGATCTTAATATACTGAAAATTCACATATGCTTTCTTAAGAATCCCATGATTGTCCTGCGCGCTTCTGCACCTTCTGCTGACGGTAATATCGGCCACACATGAATCATCTCCTCTGCCTCGACGTACGTAAATCTCTCTAGCTCAACACTCCCCGCCATCCAGGCATCGGTGTTCCCAAATGAGCCGCCGTTGCGGAACCGAGCGCTGAGACGTCTCGCGTCAATACATAGCAAGTCGTGCGTTCCGCAGAGGAGCATGGTCGGAGGCAAGTCTGCAATATCGCCAAAGAGCGGGCTGATCCTGGGATTCGAAAGCGCGCAGGCTCCCTTGAACAGATCCGCGGCCATGCGCAAACCTTCGGGGCTAAGCCACGGGTCGTTGACTTCCAATGTTTTGGTCTCGGGGTGGCTGATGGTGCAATCCAGCAAAGGCGAAATTAGAACGAGGGATCGAACCCGTGATGCGAGATCAGATTTGATGCGCACGAGATGCTGCGCGACCAAAATGGCCAGGGTGCCTCCCGCGGAGTCACCGGCGATGCTGACGATGGGCTGCTTGACTTGCGTCATGATCTCGTGCAACCCCGCAATGACCTGCTCAGCAGTGGCTGTGGGCCGCGGGACAAGAGGGTAGATGGGGACGAGTATGTCCAGCCCGGTGTCCCTAGCGATCTGTGCCAGGAACTTATAGTGCATCGACTGGATCTCATGAACAAAGGCGCCGCCGTGGCAGTACAGCATCGCCGGGTGGTTAGCCGCATCTTGCACCCCTGAGGATGGCCAGCATGAGATGCGGTACAGTGGCCAGTCTTGAATATCAACGCGCTCGATTTTGATGTCGGGGCCGAGGTTCTGAGGGGGTGAGAAGCTCTGCGGGCGCATGTGCAAGGTTTGGATATGCTCGCGCATCTTGGACGTGTCTCCGTAGTAGTCCTTGCTGCGGCGGATCCATTCTACGTAGAACCGGACGACGCGGGCAGTGAGTGAGACCATCTTGTGGGAGCGAATGGATCGCCAGGGGCGCGTGTCCCTACGTTTCGAAGAAGAACTGCTGTCGAAGTGGTCATGTAGCTTTAGGCAAGGCTGGGATAATTGCCGAGGTCATTGCTAGATACGCTTTGGGGCATTGGTCTTTCCAATTTATAGCCCGCAGTCCGGGGCATGCTAACCCCAAGTGTTATTAATAACCCCTAACCGGCCACTACCTTTTGACCGCACTCGACAGATTCTAACATCTCACGACTCCTCTATCCCAATCAATGTAGTAGAGCCGGAGAAACAGTCAATCACTACAGCATCGACAGCATGGTGGCAGCTGAACTAAAAAAGTGGTTCCTCGCTATGTTTGAGGTCGGCATACTAAAGCTTTGAGCGCGACTACGACGGTACAGATGGTGGCCCAAGAAGCGGAAGGGAGTTTAGATTGATTTTGAATTGTGAGCCATAGTCGAGGGTAGTTATAATTCAATCTGAACTTTCGGTGGTTTGCCAAAGAATGATGCTAAAGCGTAAACGCAGCTGACACTTGTTAGTAGATGCAGGGCCATGCGTCTCGGATTATTCCCATCGAATACGCCCTCGGAAACCCATGGATTGGACATTATTGCAAGGGTAACCGCAGACCGACTCATTTCGCGTGACGGTTCAATATGGCAATTGATATTAAGCACGTTATTTTACCGCGTTGCCAAATTCAGCTCGTTGGGAATAGGTGGTTTGATGCTCTATGCTATGAGTCATGGACTTGATGCCTTTATCAGCCTCTGATCTCCTCTACAGTGTCAACATAGCATTGGTACGTAGCCCAATCAGGTACACGCTCGCCCTTAACTCCACTAACAATTCTTCTGACCTCAGCCTCCTCCTCATGGGTCAGTTGGATGTGGAGAGCTCCGACATTCTCCTCGAGGTATTTCACTCTCTTGGTGCCAGGAATTGGAATCAGATCAGGGCCTTGCTTCATGACCCAGGCAATAGCCAGTTGGGCAGGACTGCATCCCTTGTTGACTGCCATAGCCTTGAACTCATTGACAACCTTGATGTTTGCGGCAACGTTCTCGTCGCTGAAGCGAGGGAAGATGTTTCGGTAGTCACCCTCGCTGGAGATGGACTGCTTGGAGTCGAGTGCACCTGTCAGCAAACCACGGCCGAGGGGAGCGTAAGCGACAATGGTAACGCCAAGCTCCCGAGCTGTAGCCATCAGATTCGTTCCCTTGGAACTCTCAATATCCAAATCGAAAGCCGAGTACTCAATCTGTACGACGTCTACCTGCCCAACCTTGCAAGCACGGCGAAGCGTGTTTGAGCTGACCTCAGAAAGACCAATATGTTTGATCTTTCCCTCACTACATCTGTCAGACTCCCTACGCGTGTTGGACTTGACTGTTACTTACTGCTTCAGCTCCAGCAGCGCCCGCATTGTCTCTTCGATTGGAGTTTTTGGGTTGGCGCGGTGCATATAGTAGAGATCAATGTAGTCAACGCCGAGGAGCTTCAGACTCTCAGCACAAGCGTTCTTGCAAGAGGCAGCAGAGCTATCGATCTCGGTACTGGACCCCTTAAGGAACCCAAACTTGGTGGCAAGGAAAACCTGATCTCTCTTTCCGCTGCGCTTGAACCACTTGCCCAAGAGCTCCTCGTTATCGCCATATATGCTGTGGGGACCGTGGTGAGCCGGAGAATATGTGATAGGATGGCACTTACTCTGAGCTATCCCAGTGGGTGGCACCAAGCTCAATAGCGCGATCGAGCACAGCGAATCGCTCTTCATCGCTGGGCGGTGTTCCATAAAGCGAAGACATGCCCATCAGCCCAAGGCCCATGCCAGGTACCAAAGGTCCATTCTTGCCGATCCGACGGAGTGGGACGTTTTGGGTCACCATATCGTTGAGCTTGTGGGGAGAAGCCAAGGGTTTTTGTTGCTGTTATTGTTTTGGGATAGTGAGCTTGTTGATGATAGATGGACGTCCACACGGGATTGCCGATTCACGTCTTTTTATGCTATTCCTCCTGGCTACGAAGCTGAGGCTTCTTGATGTCTTTTACTTGCTTCCCCTATTTGACCAGCATTCACCGCATTGGGGCAGGAGCGGTCAATTGATGGTATCACCGGGCTTAAGGAGAATAAACCCCGACTCCTGTGCCATTGCTGATGGCAATGGGGCTTGTGTAGCAGTGGCAAGGCAATGGGGAACGCACAGCGCAGGTGTGCATCACACCAGTCAGATAGGGGCGCTGGTATGCAAGGGAGCGCCGGTTCAATCCCTGCGGCAACCTTCCATGATCTCATTGGGGTTCATACACACTGACGAGCAGCCAACAGGCTCACCGCGCATTGATCAACTGTCTGGGCATGACGAGGGCACATTACCTGACCGGAAGTAACGGGTATAACGGATATAACAGAACATGGAGGTGCCTGCACAGTAAGATGCCATGTTCACGCCGTGAGGCGCGCATTCATCTTGCCAGCATGAGCATGCCCTGCATCTGAGGCGCGTGACTACATGAAGAAACATGCGATGATGGCCTCACTGCAGCCATCTAAATAATGTGACATGTGGGGGAAAAGCCGTGTGTATACGGAGTACGTGTAAGCCAAGGTACTACTTGGCACATTCACAGCTCGAGCAGGACGATGACCTTCCGGGCCAATGTCTCCCGGCTCTGCAAGTCCATACCGTCAAGTCTTTCCCTGCGAAAAGTGGTTCGGGTGCCGGTGTGTACGTGTTAGTCTCGAGCCTTTGGCAAGAAGCCTTGGTACAAAGCTTTGGGGATGTGAGTGTCGGCAATGAGGGCTTGACCGTCACACCCTTGGGCGGCGTGGAAAAGGCACGGAAGCCGCGACAAATTTCCTTGCCGCTTGACTGCAGCACGAACTCGATGCAAATCCCTCGCCTGGTTGTTTCGTGGGTGTTGTGGGGAGTTGGAGGTTCAAGCAGTCGGGGTGAAAAGTCCACATACAAACTGGAAACCCCATGTATTCATTCTAGCATTCAAGCAACCCCATACCATCTACCAATCCAAAGATTGCTTCATCATGACGCTTCTAACAATCCACAAAGTCTCGATCCCCCATGGCTCC
This sequence comes from Stachybotrys elegans, assembly GCA_020746835.1. Taxonomy (NCBI): domain Eukaryota; kingdom Fungi; phylum Ascomycota; class Sordariomycetes; order Hypocreales; family Stachybotryaceae; genus Stachybotrys; species Stachybotrys elegans. The sequence goes on along the minus strand of JAGPNK010000032.1, from coordinate 137,865 downwards.
AGGATCCGTTTTGATGTCGGCTCGAAGATCGAACCCAGACAGGATTGTCGTCACAGATACAGGTGCAGCGGCCGTACACCAAGCCGCATACTGCTGCAATAGCCACGTCACCGCATCCGTCTCAGCTTCGCACTGCATCTGCTCCGCGAGCACGATATAGGCGACCTCGTCACCCCAAAGACCTATCTTGACGGCGCATACATCGCAGCATACCTGCTGCGTGGCCCACCTTGCAAGAAGGGATATTGTCGCCGCCCAAATAACGCCTGGGTTCTCCAAGACTGCCGGGCTTAATTCAACGCCACTGCGTACTTCTGGCTTACTTTGCGCCTTGAACTGGGCAAGTGACTCATTGCAGCCTCGACAAAGGGTTGGGAAGTCGACGAAAGATGGCCCAAGCTCGGCATCAAACGCGAATGGTAGCAGGTAGGCGTGAATAGACCGTGACTCTTTTGGCCAGTCAGCGCGACTGTCGATGGTCGCTTCCCACAAACGGACTATGTCACCTGTGTCAATATCATAATTCTTAAACACTGTTTGCTGGACCGAGTAGTCAAGCACAATACGATCGGCTGGATCCTCCGACCTTTGAAGCTGTCTATGACACTTGACAAATCTCTCCCAGGCTCTGTATCGCCCATTGAAGGCAATCCACGTGCCGGTACCGATGGCAGAACTGTCTCCGTACAAGGGTCGTTCTCCATCAGGCAGCCTCTGCACTCTTCGCGCCACTTCATCCAGGCATGTCCGAGTGAAGACGGTGTGCAAATCTCTCATCGCACCGCCATGTGCCGCCGCGTAGATGATAGAATTCATCCGGCTCTGACAGCAGATATCGTACAAGACGTCGTGAGAGTTGCCCAGTACCATTGCGAGAAACATGGTGTCACGTCCGCGACTGTAGGCAAGGGCGCTTTGATAACCGAATGGACTCAATCCTCCACAATCTCCGACGGCACCCGTAATCCAGTCATCAGGGCTGATATCGCTCGGCCCTAGTGTGAATGAACCTTCGTTCAACTGGAGCCACTCCTCTTGCGTCTCCCATGCGAGTTTCTGGATATCAAAGCTGAACAGCGCTGCTAACGCTGCGCCGCGAAGGCTGACGTCTGTGCTTGTCACGCACCTTGCGGAAATTTCAATCGCCTTCTCAAATCCCGCTTTTGTCACAGGGTTGCGGTCGAAATCGTAATCGACGGAGCTGATCATGTGGATAGCTCCCGCATCGTCATGATGCTCTTCAGCAACCACCTTCTTCATCAGGGTGATCCAGATCCAGATAGGACAGGGAGGGAGTGCGAATTGCCCTAACCCGTTCCATGTTTTGATGAACTCGATGTACGCCTGATTGGACTTCCATGTCTGACCTCCGATGCTCTTTGGCCCAATTTCTGTAAGGCACCTTCCTCCTGGTGAAGGTTTCACCGTCATTCGTAGTGATGTGCTGCGTCCGGTCTTGTCAATACCCTTCACAGACTGATACACTTGGACGGATCTCAACCCATCAGAGACCATCTGTGGGTGGATGCCCCATTGTGGAAGCAGCTCTGAGAACATCTTCCACCCAGCCAGAAGGCCGTTATTTCGAAACTCCTGACAAATTTTGAGAAGCTCTGCAGAGTTTTGGTCACTGCAGTTCTCGAGGGCAGTTTTGAGGCCCCACGGCCCTTCATCCGGTGTCCCGAGACAGGGAGTCGTGTCAACAATTGAGGGCATGGTAGGGATTCGTCTTGTTTAGTTTTGATAAAATAAGGCTTTGAATGAGAAACGAAATATGATAGTCAACACGAAAGGGCAGCCCACAAGAGGCGGTCTTCCTCATATAGTTGGAGGAGCCTCCCCAACCGTCAACCCCCTTCTCTCGTATTGTATCCTATCGTGACAAGGCCTTGTAGACTCTCTTGTAACTTCCTCAAGTGGATCTGACATAAGCAGCTCATCCCACGCATGACGTCAGGTGGAGAGCGATTCCCGGGGTTTGAATGGATTTCGGATACATCGCGATGTATTTACAAAGCCACCAACGTAGGTGGCTTTTGTGTAACTTGCTATCACCAAACGAGCTACTTATGGTAAACTGATTGCTTATAGTCATATCGCATGTTGATAGTAAGAGCTGAATCCGGCATTACGCTTGTATATCTATTAGGAATTACTTCCAAATCAGGTCGCTGTGCTTACTGGGTGATGTAACGTTTAGACATCGTTTCAAGAGAGTGAGTGAATGCACATTTATCTGGTATAGTTTACGAGGGCCAATGGGAGACTTTACGTGCTGATCATGTTCCCTCTCGCTGACATCAGAGCTGGGAGGTTGCTGCAATGGATGCCGCTATATCCATTTGGCAATCCTGCCTTGTCCATATATTCAATAGAGGGCTTCTTCAATGAGCAGAGTTCTTTATTTATTAAAACAATCTCTGCCTCTCATTGCCGTCCACCGCAACGCACTCTCACAATCACGATGTGGTCTCTGCAAGCATTCTCGGCCTATATCACGGCTGCTATTGGATTATATATCTTCTCGATCATCTTCCAGCGCCACTTTCGCACACCTCTGAGGAAATTCCCAGGACCACTAGTGGCTCCATCTACACGACTGTGGCATCTCTATCATGCATTCAAGGGGGATTTTGTCCTGGCACTTATCGATCTGCATCGGAAACATGGTGATGGGTCCTTGTCCAAGTTTACCAGAGTATTTTCTTACAGGTTGGAGCAGGCCACTTTGTTCGCATCGCTCCTGGAGAGGTTAGTGTCAGCCATCCAGATGGCGTACGGAAAATCCTACATAATTCTTTGACAAAGGTAATGATCCTACATGAACTACACGAAACCCAACTAAATCGTCAGGCGCCGTGGTACAGGATAACCGCTATACCTGATGCTCGCTTTCAGAACATGTTTTCGACATTGGAGCCAGGTGCGAAACGGGAAGTGGCGAAACACTACACCTCTGCGTATACAACAACGAACCTAATCCAGTCTGAAGTGCGTCTAGATGCGACATTTGAGATGCTCAAGGGCTGGTTGGAAAAATATGCCGATGACAATAAGCCGATGAAGCTGGGGGCTTACCTCAATTTTACTTCCTATGATGCCGCCGGCACAATGATCTTCTCAAAGCCATTCGGGTTTCTTGAAACCGGTATTGACCTCGGGAATCAGACATGGGTCTCCAAGACTGTGAACCTATACGCCTTGATTGCCGGACACATGTACTGGCTCCACAATCTTGTCGCTAGCAACCCGATTGTCACGCGAACAGGCGTAAACCCGATGATTCGCGTCCATGATAGAACAATCAAAGCTATCAAGGAGCGTGTACAAAACCCTGATGCTTCTTTTGACATGGTTGCGCATTGGTTACGGGCTGGCCAGGAGAACCCAGATGCCGTCCATGATCACGATATTGCGGCGCACGCCATCATCAGCGTTATTGGGGCTTCGGATACTCTCGCTGTAGGTTTGCAAGGGTTTCTGTACCACATGACAAAACAGCCTCTTCTATACCAACGCCTGCGCGAGGAGATTGATGCTGCATGTGCTGAAGGGAGATGCAACACGTCTGTTGTTCAATTTGCAGATACGAAGCGACTGGGCTATCTCCAAGCCTGCATCAAAGAGAGCCTACGCATATTTTCACCGTTCAGCAGTGCAATATCTCGGTTAGTACCCGAAAATGGATTGAGAATCGGCCAAGAAACCTTCCCTAGTGGTACGATAGTCTCGGTCTGTCCGTGGGTCATGCACTAATTCAGACGAAATCTGGGGCCCTGATGTCTTGGAGTTTAAGCCTAGTCGCTGGCTAGACAAAGATTCTTCTTCCTTAGAGAGATACCTCCTCCCTGTGAGTCGTGGTCATTATCCGCAAGCCAAATAGGAAAACTAATGTGGAGTCCAATAGTTCGGAGCCGGCTACGCAGCATGTCCGGGACAGCATTTGGCGAGGATTGAGTTTAGCAAGCTAGCTGCGACAATCGTACGGGACTATGACATACGACCTGTCGATGAAAACAGGAAGTTGGAGTGGCTTGGCCGGATAAGTATCCACGTCAAGCAAGACTCATGGCCCGTTTATATAAGTAGAAGGCGGGATAGAGGTGCGTGAATAGTAGAAGAGTGTTCCCTGCTATTCACACAACGGGTCAATATTTAACAAGACTCAAATAGACACCCTATTACCTTCTTGCCCTGACCATATCTTTCTTCTCGAGTAGCACTCCCCCGTTTTCTTGCTACAATTGAGTCTTCATCGCTCGGACCAAGAACAACATCCACGCTCTCCATTGTCGCTAAAACTATTGTCCAGCGTATGGCCCTTGACGGTGTCTCGCCCCTGAAATGGCAAGATCCCGAGAATGATATTTGCCCTCGTATTCCACAGCCCTTGTATTGTCCTCCTATGTAATGACCCCAACTGTGACCTGTTGGTATGATACTGCTGTGTCGCTTGCTTGATCTCTCATGGATATAACACCTAGATCCCCCCTGAGTATGGGGCAAAGGCTGCTCAAGGGGGATAGTAAGTGTTCCCTTCTAGCTATGCTAAGGTTGAATAGGTTATGCAAATACCTAATTGCCTGTTATATGATACGTTTAATTATCTATATTACTGTTATATGAATCTTTATAATCTTTGCTTATCTAACCCCAGTTAGGGACTGTATTAAGGCTTTAACTATATACTATAGGGACTATAGTTATAAATACAGTTATAAATAGACTAATAGCAGTATAATTAATAAGGGTTTTCTATCTATAGATTAAGAATACATTAAATATTATCTAGGCCTTTTTAAAATACTTAAAGAAAGCTTTTTACCTCTCTTTACTAAAGTAATATACTAGCTAGCCTAGCTCTAGCCCTTATTAACTAAAGTATAATTATTTAGTCTTTTTAAAAGAGAATTCTCTTTTTCTACTCTTTATTCTCTAATAATCTAGATTAAAATAATTTAATAAATATTTAAAAGGCTTAAATACTAGGTTTTATTAATATAGACTATTAGTAATACTATTTATTAATCTCTTAGAATAAATAGACTTACTTATATCTAACTATATATAGTTTTAGTAAGCTATTTAGTAGAGAGATTTAGCTTAAAGATATCTTTAGTATTCTAATTATTTAATTAGTTTATTATATATTAATAAATCTTAAATTTAATAGTATATATATAAAAGGAAAAGAAAGAGAGAGATAATAAAGAGAGTAAAGGCCTTTTTATATATATTTCTTAAACTCTATTTTAGGGCTAGACCTTATACAATTATACATTCCTAGCCTAATATAGCCACAGTACCATTTATAGCTATAGCCGTCATATATAAGCCTATACAGCCTAATGACTTCTACTAGAATCGCAGTATATATAGTATCCTAACCTTAGCGCATTGCACATTTAAGACTAGCCTTATTAAAGCATATAGCTAGCCTTATTAGAATATACATAAGGGCTAGATAAACAGGCTAACAAATAGTATATATATATATTAAGAGGCTAGTCTACTAACTATAGATCTCTTTAACTATATATACTTATACTTACTACTACTATTACTACTATAGCTCTCTTATTATTCTCTAGCTCTAGCTAATAGGAGATATTATCTAATAATCTCTTTATTATTTAATACTGTTCTTTAGTTCTATAGATAGTAAGGCTACTATTATTTATATATACTATTGTTCTTTTTTCTACACTAGATATACCTACTATATTATAATACCTAGATAAAATAGATCGCTTTGACTCATTATAGAACAAGAAATAGACGTGATATACGATTAGCAAAGTACTCTATCATTAATAAGAGAAAAAGTGTTAGTCTGAGTTTATTGTGCATGCTGTAGGTTGGTGTATATTGGCAATCCAACGACCTAAAGGAATATATACAAGAATGTAGTTGTGGTTATCAGTTTGGTGTACCTTTTGGCTACATTTGCCTAGAACTCTTGGACCCTTACGTTGCCACTGCCGAGAGAGGCGTAGATCTGGCTTGCGCTTGAAGAGCTGCCTGTCATTTGGGGTGGAGGTTGACCATTTCATTCCAAATCAGTCGTTGTGCTAAATTTCACCCCGCAACTTCATAGAAGCGCTTTAAGGTCATCAAGAGCCCCAGCGCGGTATCCTTATCCTGGTACGCACGTAAGCTCGGTTGCCAATGATTTGGCTTGCAATGCAGCAAGAGCCCTTAACGTTCTATAATCTGATTCTTTTACACCGACTAATGGGAGTTTCCTTTGTCCAATTGTATACTACGACATGTTGATGTCATGTCCAACGGCTGCAAGCATGTACAGCTATTTATGTGGGATTTCCTGTTTGTCCTCAAATGGGACACAGACCACTGACTTCAAGGCACAGCCACCCATTTAACCCCGCCTTGGTTGAGTCATATCGTCCTTTATTATATCTTTCAACCCCTCCCAAATCACGTTTCGGAGCCTAATTACACAACAATTTTGCTAGCTAAGATGACAGTCGATAAACTTCCTTCAAGCGCCCAACTGAAAACTCCAAAGGGTACCCGCGATTGGGTTGGACCTGATCTCCACCTCCGCGACTACATTTTGTAGGCTTGGCCCATCTTTTAGTATCATCTACTAACCAGACCAGCCAGGTCGCCGGTGACACGTTTAAAAGACACGGCGGCGTGCCACTCGATACCCCCGTATTCGAACTACGAAGCGTTCTCTCGGAGAAATACGGCGAAGACCAGCGGCTCATCTACAATGTTGAGGATCAGGGCGGAGAGCTATGCTCCCTACGCTACGACTTGACTGTTCCATTCGCGCGTTGGCTTGCTATGCACAGTAATTACAAGCAGGTCAAGCGCTATCAAATTGCGAAAGTCTACCGCCGTGACCAGCCGGCTATATCTCGTGGTCGACTTCGCGAGTTCTATCAGTGCGACTTCGATATCGCAGGCGTCTACGATCCCATGATTCCCGATTCTGAGATCATCCGAGTGATATTTGAGGTGTTCCGTGCGCTCAAGCTGGAAGTCATCGTCAAGGTCAATCATAGAAAAATCCTCGATGGGCTTTTCATGGTTGCCGGAGTACCACAGGACAAGCTTCGCCCCATTAGCTCTGCCGTTGACAAGCTTGACAAGGCTGCTTGGGATGAGGTCAAGCAGGAAATGGTGGAAGAAAAGGGCCTACCCGAGGCTGTGGCGGATCGAGTCGGCGAATATGTGAGACGCAGTGGAACAATGGCCCAAACCCTCGAGGTCCTACGGTCAAACCCCGACCTCATGGCCAACGAGGATATCAAAGCAGGTGCCGCCGACATGGAACTTCTCGCCCAATATCTTCAGGCCATGGGCGTATCGGACATTGTCTCCTTTGACCTGTCACTCGCAAGAGGCCTCGATTACTACACCGGGCTCATTTACGAGGTCGTTGCCAAGCCCCAGGATGGGGAGGCTCTACAGGTCGGCAGTGTCGCCGCTGGTGGTCGATACGATAATCTTGTCGGCATGTACGGCAAACGCCCCGTGCCGTGCGTCGGGTTATCCTTTGGCGTCGATCGAGTCTTTACAATACTGGCAGCACGACAGGGGGGCAAGAAGAAGAGCGATATTGCGCGTGAGATTGACGTATATGTCATAGCAGCAGGCGGTAAAGGATTCAATGGCCTCCTTCCAGAGCGTATGGCCGTCGCCTCTCAGCTTTGGGACGCTGGCATCCGGGCAGAGTTCCACCCCAAGGTTAAGCCAAAGATGCTCCAGCAGTTCAACGCCTCGGTCGATGTCCCTGTATCGGTCATTCTTGGCGAAGAAGAGCTAGAGGCTGGGCAAGTCCGGATAAAAGATGCTCGCTCAGGCGACATGGAGGCTATAGAGAAGAATAGGGGTGAGTTGGTAAAGCGAGAGGATATGGTTGCAGAGGTTAAGAAACTCCTCGCCCGAGTTTCGCTAGCTGATAATTAAACAAATTGTCAACCGGTCGCCTTTCAGGGCGCCCTTCACGCCTGCTTTGGCATTCTGCTGTATTCCCTTTCCTGCCTTGTATTTACTGCAGAAATGACTGTGGTTCAACTATGTCTGCCACATAAGGCTGAAATAACCAGTACGTGATACCAAAACCAAAACCTAGCGGTTATTTGCATCGAGTTCAGCTATCCTTGGACCTGCTAGAGCAATCAGGGATGTCGGATTTCCCGTTCGTGTGCCCCAATGGGATACAGACCAGTGACTTCGAGGAGGCTCCCTCTGACGATAAAGACAGTATTGAGCGAGTACTCTAAAATACAGAGACACTTTCCTGAAATACATAGAAAAGCTATTCCAAATTCATTATGGGGTCTGCACAGCCAGTTTCGCTGTGGCATGCCTAGGGCTATGGCCTATAGCCTTTTGTAGTCTTTCTCTTTATTATTTAGAAGGCTGATTATTATAAGCCTCTATGAGGCCTAGGTTAGCAAGGGCTATACGGCCTAGGCTAATAAAGGCTCTAATAGCTAGGTTAATAAAGGTTATAGAATCTAGCCCTGGGAGTGTCACAGCGAAATTTGCTGCCTTAGGCCTATGCCAAGATTTCTCTGTATTTCAGGAAAGTGTCTCTGTATTTTAGGGTACTCGTATCGAGCAACCAGGGATACATGCGTCCTAGTATAATTATGGATGTCCATCTTGCCAAGCCAGCGCCCGGTAACTGCCAGAACTGGGGATCGCAGGGTCCTTCAGTCAGGCTGTGCAGTGTGCCAAGCAATAACGTTACGTTTTTACAGCCCTGCTCATGCAGGTTGCTGTAAAGGGGGGTAAGCAGTGCCCAGGCAATGTGGACCATTTTCCAGATCTAGGTATAAGAGTCGTCCCCAGCCCTCTTGCCTTTGATCACCTGCACGACCAGCTTGTGCTCGTTCTTCATATAAGCGCTCACGGTCTTGTACAAACTGCCAACCCACAGGCCTTACCACATATCGCTCTTCATCCAAAATGGTCCGATTCTTATCTCTGGTCCTTGTACCTGCTGCGGCAGCATTCAGGTTCACCAACATTGACGATACTCGACGCGACTTGTCAAGCGACTTCAACATCACATGGGAGAGAGAAGAGAGGGACGGATCCCTAGTTGATTTGATGCTCATCACAAACCAAGGCGCCACGTTCACACAAGCCATGAACCTACCGACGTCGGACGAAACTTACCGGGTCAACGCGACAAGTCTGAATAATCTTTTGGAGGGCAACGCAGAGTGGAGCGATGATCCCGAAGTCGAATGGGCCTTTCAAGCTCAGGTGCACGGCGATTTCACCGGCGGAACCGTCGAGGTTGACAGCGAGTGGTTCCGTTTTGAGGGATTTGGTGAATCTGCCGCAGACGTCAAGCAACCGAGCATAATGGCAGTCGTCGCTGGCTTTACTCTTTTGTCTGCCTGGCTCATCTAGACAAATCTTGACCAGACTCTTACACGCGGGGTTTATACCTATGAGGCAGAATAGAGGGACGCAGTCTACTATATAACACTGTGAATCCATGCAAATTATACATCGAACGTTGTATATTTCATGTCCACTATCCTCGTGAATAAATATCAACTGCCAACCCAGAAAGAAATGCTAGCCATAAATTCCGTCTCCAAGATGTCCTTGAGTGTGGAATGCTGATTCCAAGCAGCTGAAGTAAGCAGCTGGGCTAAAATAGGGTCCACTACCCTTACCACTGGTGGTAAGAATAGCTATACCACTAGTAGTAAGAATAGCTAAATTATATAAATAGTATATAGTAATAAGGGTTATATAACTACTTAATATAAATATATTAAATAAAGCTATAAAAAGTATATAAATTAGTCCCTTTTTCTATAATTTCTATAGTATTCCTTAGTATAGTCTATATAACTCTTTTCTCTATTTATTTAATTAAATCTACTATATTCTAGCTACTATAAAGCCTATAGCTACTATATAGATCTTCCCTAATAACTACCTCCCTTTAAAAAGTAACTATCTATTTTATAAAGCCCTTTTTAATACTATTAATAAGTAAATAAAGTTATAAAGCTATGCCTTTATAATAGATAAATTAAAAAAACTTTAAATAGAAGATAGTTAGTTTATTATATATATAATTATTATTATACTTATAGAATAATAGCTACTAAAAGAGCTATATTTACTTATAGAATAAACTATTAGTTTTTTATTATTAAAAAGAAAAGCCTTAGAGATAGCTCTTAGTATCTTTAGTATTATTAAAGAAATTAGTATAATATATATAACTATAAGTCTAATCTTTTACTTATAGCCTACTTTACTTATTAATATCTTTTAATAATAAAAAAAGAGATAATTTAGTAGCTTAGAATATTAAATATTAAAATAAAAGACATTAAGACCTTTATATATATTAATAATTTAAATAGTTTTATAATTATAAAGAACTTTAGTAATATACTTATTTAAAAAAGATAGAATCTTACTAATAGTTAAAGTAATATACTTACTCTATTATAATAACTATAAAACTTAAGGTTTTAAAATAAAATTAAAATTAATAATAATAATTAAATAATCTCTATAATATTTATATACTTAGTATTACTAAAATACCTTTAGGTCTATCTAAATATAATATTAATAAACTATATTTATAAAATAAATATCTTTAATATATTACTCTTTAATATTATTAGTATTAATACTTAAAGAAGGTTATTTTACATTAGCTTTATATTTCTAAGCTATAAAGAAAAATCTAACTATATATAGATATTAAACTAATTATATAGAGTTATTAAAGAGAAAGAAATATAGTTATTATTTATTATTCTTATAGACTATAGTTTTCTTTATATTAAGGCTATTTAAATAAGCTTTCTATAAATAATATACTTTCTTTATTTATAATATATAAATAAGGGTATTTTATATAATTATTAAGGTAGATTTATAAAGGATCTAAAGGATAAAAAAGGCCTAAAGGTATAAAAGAAGTTCTTTAAGTCCTAGTATTAAGTAGTATTATTACCTTCTATTTAGAATTATAAAAAAAAGCTTAAAATTTTTAAAAAAAACTAAATAGTAATCTATACTAAGAATATATATTATATTTTTATAGTATAGCTTAAGCCTTATAAAGAATAAATTATAAAGATTTAGATTAACTAATACTATTACTTTAGTTATAAAGCCACTTTATAATATAAAGGCATTTACTAAGTTATTAAATAGTATTTTAAGTTATTATAAAAGGATTTTCTTTATATATAGCATTTAATTAAAAATACTATAATAAATTAAATTAAAGATATTTATAATTAAATAATACTAAAATAAAGCTATATACCCTTATAGCTTATAGAGTTACTTTATTATATTATATAAGGTTAAATATTATATATAGCCCTTTATAAAGTTAAGAAATAGTATATTTAGCTAAAGAATATACTTCTAGTCTATATAGATACCTTTATAAAAACCCTTAGGCTTCTCTATATATATATACTTTAACTACTAATTAATTAAAAAAAACCTCTTTAATTATAATACTTCTATATATAGTAATAATATATATAGAAGGGTAACCCTTATATACTACTTAATTTATAATAGGTTTATAACTACTATATAATAAAGTAATAAATTATATCTTATAGTACTTAGTAAAAGCTCTCTATATATAAAATTATTAAGAAAATAATAAAGCTAAAGGTATTACTAAAGTACTTATAATATTATATATTTAGCTATACTATATTATTAAAGATATACCTTTAATAGTATAATTATTTATAGAGTATTACTACTATAACTTCTATAGTTATAGCTTTTATACTAGCTCTCTCTTTTTCTATAAACTCTACTATAGTAACTACTTTATAAAATATAGCTATAGTAGCTAACTTACCTATTACTCCCTTTATAATTATAATACTCTCTATAGCTTTAATTTTATCTTTAAGTATAGTATTTTAGCTAATTTATATATTAATTATATAAGTACTATTATTAACTTTATATATAGTAGTAAAAATACTATTAGTAACTATTTCCTTACCTTTAGTCTTATTACTATTAATATTATTATTTTTAACTTAAAGAGATCTCTTAGTATAATACCCTTTTATAATTTTTTAATAATATAAAAAGACCTATAAAAATAGTATACTATATAGTCTATAAGATTATATAATAATAAAGTATATTAAAGGGCAGTAAATCTACTAATATAATATTCTAATTTTAATTTAAACTTCTATAATAACTATAAATAAATAGATAAATAGTATAGTAATAATTTAAATATAGAGCTTTAACTATAGACTAATAAAAAGAAAATAAACTATTTTAACTATAAAAAGAGTAAGAATACCTAAGTTTATAAATAAATAGTCTAAATAATAGCTAACTAACTTTATTTAAATTACTAAAGGCTTTAAAGTATTTAAAATAATATTATAAACAATAGCTAGATATACTATAGATATTATAAATATTTAAATAAAGTATAAGTAATATTATTACTTTCTTTTTATTATATATTAAGCTTTATTAATATTTACTTTAAACTATAGTTATATATCTTTTAAAGCTTATATAACTAAAGTAAAGCTTTAAGCTTTTAATATTTTAGATTATACTTAGATTCTAAATTATCTCTACCCTAGAAGTACTTTATAGCTATACTATACCTAAAGTCTTTATATTATTACTATAATAATAGCTATTATAAAACTAAATAACTAATACTAACTATATTAGGTTTATATTTAGATTAGTTTATTACTACTATTATTAATATATATTTTAAAGATAATCTATATACTATATAGCTTAAATATTCTAAATACTATAATTAATATTAATATATATTAGTTAGTCTTAAAGTAAATAATAATAGATAGTATTTACTATTTATCTATTATAAGGATTAGTTTAGTACTAGGTAGAATTAAAAAGAGCCTCTAGAGAGGCCTAGATCTCTATTTATATCTTAATATTAAAAGGTATTTTAATAGAATAAAGTAAAGAGTACTATATACTTTAGTTATTACTAGAGATTTTAGTAAATATATAAACTATTTAGTTATTATTATAAAAGGGCTATTAAAAGCTTAAAAAGAGATTAGTAAAGCCTCTTTATAATTAATAAAAAGCCTAGACTTAAACTTAGAAAAGATAAACTATATATTTTAGTAATAAAGTATTTTTATTATTAAAAAGACTTTAAAAAGTATTATTATTATTTTAGTTAGCTATTCTTTTTATATAGAGTTTATATAAAGATAAAAAAGAAAAATAAAAAAAGAAATACTTTATAAAGACTAAAGTATTTATATATATAAATCTATAATAATACTTAATTATAATATATTAATAAAACTATATATTAACTAATTAACTATTTAATATAGAAGCTAAAATAATAGTAATATACTATACTATAGTAAGGCTTTAAAGCTTATAACTTACTTTAATATCTCTTTATAAACCTAACTATATACTTTCCTTAAAAAAACTATTCCTTTTATATATTCTAGTATTTAATATAGCTTATAGTAAAAGCTATAATTTATATACTTTCTATAGCTTTATTTAATATATTTATATTAAGTAGTTATATAACCCTTATTACTATATACTACTTATATAATTTAGCTATTCTTACTACCAGTAGTATAGCTATTCTCACCACTGGTAGTATAGGTAGCAGGCCCCGGCTGAAATCATTGTCTGAGCGCAAGGTGGAAACTAATGGGCACCAGCCTGTAGAACATGAGACATAGGGTAGGATCGCTTAGTACGCGTTGTATAAATGTTAACTGTTTATTCGAGCAGTACTTCCTGAACCTCTGATGGGGAGAGCGATGTTCGTTCTTGGAAAGCGGCCAGCTGGCTTCAGAGGCCAGAGTGTTGGTGGAAGTTATTGGCCGTCTGCAACGGGCTCTAGGGCAATGCCAATAGAGACGGAAAGTCGCCAGGACTCGCAATACCCATGTTGAAACAAAACCTCATCACTTGATTGCACGATTAACACTTGTCTGCCCCCAAAGGACCTAGAAGTCATTTTCCAAACCGCATATACGTTGTCAATTGTACCATTGCGGTAAGTCAAAACTATGAGCCTTATAGACAAAGCCATGTTTGGAAATAATGAGCTCGCATAAATCATCTAATTAGCAGTCTCTAGTTCTACCAGACAGATCGGGACCAGCACGCATCAGATCATGAACATAGGCCTGCCGACCTCATTGGCCTCATGAGGATGGCAATTTCCACTTCTGGAAGCAGCCATATTTCATCCAACGACTGGAAGGTAGCAGTCCAAGTTTCACCTGTCATTGCGAAGAGGTATTTATTACCACGATGCACGCCCAGACCCCAAGAACCTGAATTGTAGCAACACGATATTAGCCGCTTTCGCGCACCTCTCGCAGCATGTATCATCACCAGCACTCAACTTGTTGGAACAGCTATAATGACAAACTTAATATGGCACCGCCCCTACTGCTTACTGGCTGTCTACTGCTTCCACCAGAGATTGTATACGTCGTTTCATTATCACCGTAGAACAAATAATAACGATAGGCAAGTAAAATACTATCTTAGAGGTAGTTTATAAGTCCTCAGATACAATCGAGAAGATTTTATCAGACGCCTCGAGCTTGACCGCCCAGCTGATACCCTTGAATCCTTCTCGTGTCATAAATTCAATATCAACATCATTATCAGGCCCCATGGCAGCTGCTGCGACGTTGGTCTTAGTTGTAGTAGGCATCTTCCACCCTCCCGTTGGCTCCTTTACATCAAACCGTGCAATAAACAACGCAACAACAGCAAGAATTTCATTTGTTGCAAAGTGGCGTCCAGGGCACAGCGTTTTCCCGCCTCCAAAGGCACGGAAGCAGATATCACCCGGCCGGCTCTTCTTCTCTTCTGGTAAAAATCGGCTAGGGTTGAAGTCAGTGTTTCCCCAGCAAGACGCATCAGTGTGGATAACACGGGCGGGCATCTGCAACATGGCTCCCTTCTTCAAGAGGAAGGGACCCAGCTCTGTGTCCTCTCTAACTTCACGCACAGATGATCCTATGGTCCGGTAGCGGAGGACCTCATGGTAGGTAGACAGTAGGAGCGGGCAGTTTTCTTTGAGCGTAGCGACGTCGATGGTGTTGGTGACGTTGTCCCCATCACTCACGGGGTCGGAGGTTCTAGTGCAGGCGTCAATCTCAGCTCGGACTTGTTGCAGCAGGCCTGTATAGGAGAATATGTGAAGCATAGTCCAGAAGACACCAGGCACTGTGTTGACGAGCAGCGCGATGGTGCCGCCCACTGAGGACCTTGCAATGTCCTCGGGCGGGAACTTGTTGGAGACTTCCACCTCGTAGCGACTCTTGGCGTAGGCTGATGCCTGCTCTATGCCACCGTTCTTGTAATACTCCTGAAACGCGCGTACAGCCTTGTTTCGAGCAGCGACAGGCTTGCGAGCTGTGAGAGATGGCAGGAAACCAATGACGATAGACATGAGACCCTCTTCGAAATCCCAAAACGCATCTGCAATCTCCTTATCTTCGAAAGGATTCATAGGACCGTAGATGGCGCGTGTCGTAGCCACAGTAAGGCTGTCCTGTAGCCAAGCATACAGACTAAGCTTTGTCCCGGTCTCTGCAGACAGTTGATGGAGCATCTTGTTGATCTCAGCGAGCATGGCACGATTCATATCATCCAACTCGGGGCCGGGCTTCAGGGCGACCCGCATGGCAGTGTACGTCTCCATCGATAAGCCGTGATCACCATCGTCGCCATTGACATTGTCGGCAAGGATAACCTGGGCCTCCTTGCTAAGGCCAACCACCGTGGTAGCGAACTTGGCCGCGATGGGTGGGAATGCCAAGGTGCGGTGCTGCTTCTGCGCTTGCTGGATCAGGTCAGGCTTGGTGACAACATACATCTTCTGTCCGGGCAGAGAGACGGTAACAATCGGCGCATTCGTCTGCTTGCTGTTGTCCTTGCTGTCAACAGACCTGCACTACACAAATAGCGGCAACTTAGCACGTACCTGAGATCGACATAGTACTCGAAAGAGCGGCGGGCCAGGCCGATGGCATGGCCGATGATGGGAATTGACGACGACGCCAAAGGCGGCTCACGAGCGTCGTGAGCCATTCTGCGGAATAAAATGTAGGTGAGTGTAGCAACGAGAGCGAAGATAGCGGTGCTTTCCCCAGAGAAAGAAGTCATGGCTGGAAAGGAGGAGCGAGCGCGTGGGGGATAGGAGAGATGCACAGCCGTTATCAGCTACTTCTGGGGTCATCCCACCACCCATATATTGTATTTTCTTTAGTCGCTAGAGTTACTCACGTCAGCTACGATGGCTTTTGCACCATCTGGAGTGGGTTATTCAGAAGGAAGAGTCTCGTATTCGTATTCGCATGAAAATGCAAAAAGGTGTTACGAGTCACAACGACATGGAGTGGTAGGATTGTTGGCTGGCACGCACCGATAATGCCGGAACTACATGACCAACAGAGGTCTCCCACGCCCCAACAGATTTTTTCAGGCAGTCTGGCTCTCCCATGTCACCATCAGGTCCATTTTTTGTTCTCTACTTTTACTGCTTGGTAGTTTGGCGCTCGTCGGCCACAGAAGCTCAACACTGATCTCTTCTCCTCATGGCCACCCTTTTCTCTTTCATGGCCAGTTCCATTCAACTCGAGCAGCCCGCTAGAATCACACTATGCCGCGGAAGATGGAATTTTTACTTATTATTTGGAACTCTTGAGAGCTGTGTGCTATGGGGCTATGGCGTTTGGCGCTACAGGGCTGTTGACGGTGGCAGTTGAAAGGCATGTGCTATTCAGAACAGACCTTGAGACGGAGTATGGTCTGGACGACAAGAAGAGTAATACAGAGAAAGACGCCTCGGCCTAAGTATCAGCTACAATCCTCTTCACCCGCGAAGCCTATCTCGTCAGCCCACCATGTATAGATCTATTCACGAGTTATGAGTGCATGCTGTAAAGTATGACTGTTGATGGTTTTAAGTATGGAGGTCTACTGAGTACGGGCGTTGCCCTTATGCGTCCATGAACCCCATCAAATAACAACTCAATCTCTACCGTTCTTGAGAGACAAAAGGTCCACGTACAAATGTCTGTAACTAGGCTTACGTGAGGAAATCTGCCGAGTGTCATGGTCCTCTACATACACCTTAGTCCCTAATTCTCACTTCGGATTTCGACTCTCATTTGCATCCCGTCGACTGGCTTCGCAGTGATTTGTCGTGTCTATAGGCTTAGTAGATATCGGACAATGGGAAGGGTTCTCTTACTCACCTGGTACACCTTCGAATTGGTCTTGTATTGGCCGTTCGCTTGTAGAACTGGCTGGCCCATGTGGTCCAAATGGATCTCACCCAGTCCTACCTTCACAAACTTGTAGCGTCGGGCCACTGTGGCGATGACGATTCGCGCTTCGATGAGTGCAAACTCTTGTCCAATGCAGTTGCGAGGTCCACGCTCAAATGGCCTCCATGCCCCCGCCGGAAGGCTGTGGGATTTTCCATTCGAGTCATCTGCGTGCAGCCACCTCTCTGGGATGAAATCGTCCGCAGTATCCCCGTAGACGCTGCGGTCACGATGTATCCGTGGTGCACAATTGTAGATGAATAAGCCGTCGAGGCAGTACTCTTCTCCAGCCGCTGTACGAACTACCAAGCCCGTTCCAGGCTTTGAAGTGCGTGATGTGCCCGCGGGCGCGTGAAGTCGTAAAGTTTCCTTGATGACGGCTGAGATGTAGGTCATGCGGCGGATCATTTCCGGGCCATCTGATGCCATTAACCTGTTGGAAACCTCAGCTGGTGTTGAGTCTGGGCCAAAGAGGTTGTCCAGCTCCTCGTGGACTGCAGCCGCGGCCTTGGGAGTGCGGGATAACTCATAGAGGGCCCAGGCCAGTGTGGTGCTGATGGTGTCATGCCCGGCGAACAAGAACGACTTAATCTGATCACTCGTGGTCGCTACAATTTCGGGGGTGAGTGTTTCAGAATCTCCCAGGCTCAGCGAGAGGATGCTACGCTTGTTTTGATCTGCGTGCTTGCGGCGTACGATCTCTCTGACTAATTCGTCGATTTTCTTCCCCAGGCGATGACGTTCCATGGTAATTCTCGGGATAATCCACCAGGGCAAGTCAGCCTTGTCGTCATCATAGCAGCTCAAAAGCTTCTGGTACAGCTGGATAAGCTCGCCTTTGCCGGATTGAGCCTCAAGATCAACGTCCATGACCACGGCACCGATAATATCAAAGGTCAGACTCATGAGCAAGGCGGTGAGCTTAAAATTTTCCCCTGACTTGGCAAGCGCTTCAATATTTCCAACAAAGGTGGGCAGCTTCTCTAACATGGTGGGGATGAGGGTTTTGAGATGCTGCGGCGCGAATCCGGGATTGAACCTCTTGCGGAGGTTCTTCCAGTCATCGCCTTCTGCAGCCACGATGGACTTAGTGCCGATGAGGGGCATCATATAGCCCAATGGGGACTTGGGTGCACTTGTTGGTAGAAGATCGGAGGCCCTGGAGATCTGTTCGGCGATGTCGTGGGTTCCTACCAAGACCATGGGTTGATTGACTGGTCGGAGATCAACCAACATCAGCGGCGGCGAGCCAATGCTATCGCTCATCTCGGCGAAGATCTTATCTATTCCCATCAGGACACATTGGCTAGAGCTCAGAATGAGAATTGAGAAGAACGGGGGCAATCACCTGGGTGACGGTCCGGGGGGCCGCCCTTCTTGGTGATGTCGTCAAAAGCCTTCAAGTGACCGAGAAGCAGTGAGGGAGGAAGCTGTGGGAAGTGCGCATATTGCTTGAATCTGATGTGCCACAGCCTGTTATAGAAATAGGTCGCCAGTAGCATCACTGCTGTGGCGAGAATGGACAATTGAAGCATGGCGAATTGTTCGCGTTGGCCGGTTCGTAATTCTTTCGCTGATGCGATTGGATGTCCACTGCAGCAAAAGCAAAAGCTTAGGACAATGAAGCGACGCTTCGCCAGGAAGACTCTTCGTGGTTGGAAGGGTTGATAATAGCAGTGTAGGAGAGCAGAAGGAGGGGAGGCCAAACAGCGGATGGATCGGGGTCGGGCTGGATTCAGTAACCTGCTACCAACAGTTGGGGGCCAGTGAAAAGGGGCTTTGAGGAAGCTCCGGCGCGCTTGCCTGGCTGACTTCTGGGCACCCCTTGAGCGGCAGCCTCTGGTGTCTGGGTGCACGTCTTGGCTGGGCGCGTGGAGGTCGACCAACATCAATGCATTTACCCCCAACATCATGCGATCCTGCCTTGGAGGCTCCATCACAAAGTCAGCATGCTCACCCAATAGCAAGTCACTTTCCAATGTCGCCAAGACCTTGTTTCCCCACCATTCGTCTTCTTCCTCAGGCGGGCCATCGAAGACGGTGTGGCGCTACATATCTGCATCTTTGCCTCCGGTAGGCACTTGTGTGAGTAAACAAGATAAGGCTCCACGCAAGGCGTTTCTCAAGGCGCTAAGTTTATTAACTTATGGTTTTGTAGATCAAGCCTGCACGGAATTAATTGGAGGACAGTGGATAGATCCAAAGCCGTCTTGCTCAAATCTGAACCTAGAAAAAGGTCTTGAAGCTCATGAAGACGCATCTTTAGCCAGCTGATCTAATAAGTGGGAAGAGAGTTGGATCGCGAGTTTGTATCCCATTGGGGCGCACGAACAGGAAATCCCATATCTATTCATACATGGCTTACTGTGACATACTTGGTCATGGAGGGGGGTGTTTGAACCTTGGCCACCATGAACGGAAATGAGCGAAATGCCACTGCGATGAGATTTTGATGAGATCCTGGTACAGGGATAAAATCATCTGGCAGTTGTAGCCCGAGACAGCCTTGAACTCCTCTTGTAAGGCTGGGAAATA
Source organism: Stachybotrys elegans (assembly GCA_020746835.1). Classification (NCBI taxonomy): domain Eukaryota; kingdom Fungi; phylum Ascomycota; class Sordariomycetes; order Hypocreales; family Stachybotryaceae; genus Stachybotrys; species Stachybotrys elegans. The sequence continues at coordinate 117,970 of JAGPNK010000032.1, read as the reverse complement.
AGCTGGCGAGATATCCGTAAAGTGATACTTGCTACAGCGTAAGGACCCGGATGATGATCCACGATGATTGCGAAAGATTCTCCTGCAGTTTCATTGGGATGATCCGGCCACTAAACAGGCCTAAAAAACAAGGGATAAGAATATAGAATTTTTCGACAATCTATTCGGCCTAGTTTCTGAATTTGTCAAGATCAGTGTCCTTCTCCAAATATTCATTGCCATCACCGCCAACCTGTGTCAGGTCTGATCCACGGCTTGCAGATGATACTGAACCCAGGAAGTTCCTCTCCTGAAGGTACGTCAGGATCGGATGGTGTGATGTGAGGAATGCATATGTCGGATTCCAATGTATGGATCGGCTAGTAATGTCTATGCTACATGTCAAGCTTAGAGGTATCGACTCTGGGCATAACCAAGGGTACGCCGTTATGGTCCATAGGATCAATGAAATTACGGCGAGGGGCTTGGCCCTTGGTGCCCTGATGGTAGAATGGCGGTAGGATATCTGAAAGAGGTATGTGAAGTGACATGACTTTTACAGGAATCTCAAGGAGGATACCAAGCTGCGTTGAGTGAAAGTAGCATATTGGTAATGGTGGTGGAATGTTCCCTAAGTTACCGTGGTTGTCATGATAAAATTATCTATCTGCGCTACTCAAGGGGTTTAAATTAGGCACCCATAAGTATACTGTATGTGGAGAGATATACCTATGTCTAGCCGTAGCGTTGTCAAGGGCATGTTGACCCCAGGTGACACAATTTCTCCGGCAGCCCGCAGGACACAATCAAGGACGCAGAGACACAAAGTTGCGACATCAAAGTCAATACAAGCGTCAAGCATTCGGTATTGAGTAAGACCATGAGAAGCGAATGGGACTCGCTCGTTCAGACTTTCATTGCCCTAGCAGCTGGACATCACAGGGACTTCCAGATCGCAATATCAAGAGACAGCCGAAAATGAATGCAGAGGAGCTGCCACCAATTGACATACCCGAGAGCCGCGAGAATCTATGAGCCCATGGAGTCCCCGTTGACAATTGTATTTCAAAGGGCGGGAGACATCAGCCCTATGTTAGCGCTAGTATATCTGGTAAATAGCATTCAACATATTCTAATAAATCTTGCTAGGAAGTTAAGATAGTACTAGCAGCAATAGAGCCCCGTAGGTTGGGAGGTAGGCTCTTGAATCCGTCTTTAGAGTCAGCCAAACACCATATTAAACCACTCGTTCTCCGGGGCCGCGCAAACTGGATTTCGCCTCCGGAATACCAAACCAACGTATCATCAGAACCATTATATCATGGAGTGCACCTTAGAGCCACTTAATGTATTGAAGACATGTATCTTGTCAGAGCACATGCACGCGCACGCACCTAAAGACCTTACTTTAGACACGGGTTTGGGGTTTGAAAGATTTGCTGTATAAGAGGTGACAAGACGAAGAATGTACCACTAAGGAAAAAGAGACATAGGTTTCATTGCAATAGTAGCCGTGGCCTACATTACCACCTTGCCTGTTTGACGCACATTGTACTCCCTAGAACATTAGCCGTAGCGTGACCGTATCCTTGGAAGTCCTCAGCCGGAGCCTCTCATTCTCTTGGCGGCAGCCTACGGTCCATATGGCTTGTGCAGAGGTAAAATCTCTACTCCGGATCCCTCCCCGATTGCAACGGTTCCGTATCTCTTCGGCATCCGGTCGAAGACGAACCCGGGATGAGCAACGCAGAGACAGAAGACGGCAACGACAATCAGACTGACGGATTGAAATTAGCGTTGGTTTGACTCAATTACCAGAAACACTTACACGCTCTCTAGCCCAATGAAGACTCCCTCGTGCTTGATCGAATCTCCGCTATAGCCCTCCCTCAACTCGTAAGCACGGAAGATGCAACGAGCCAGCGTGGTGAGTACGGCCAATGAGAGGAAGCCGAAGAACAGCCTGTCTCTTTTTAACAGATCCTTGCCCATCGGGGAGCGCAGGTATCGGAAAAGGTAATCGAGAAAAAGAACACAAAACGAGACAAGCATGATTACCTGCAAGATGAGGCCGGCCATGGCAATGTCGACTCCGACCTGGGCAGACCCTGACGAGGCTGCAGATAGACTGCCACCGACGCCTTGCAGCACTAAGGACACAATGTCGAAAGGGACGAATATCCATGCGAAGAACTTTGTCGGGAAACGAGAGAGACCTGGCCCGTAGTATTCGATGCTGTTCGTCGGTTAGGAATAAGAAGAGAGTTGGCATGGAGAGTGGAGTGTTAACCTCTGTCCGAGTGTGACATAGATAGCTGCACAATAAAACACCGGTGCTTGGGTGATGCAGACTACTCGCCTGTTAGTATACCTGGTATGAATCAACTTGGACTGCATACTGATCTGGGTAATGAAGGCAGCAAAATTCCAGGGATTGATATAGAGGAAAACGCGAGCGACGTAGCCGCTCACCTCGTGTGTGCAGCTGAGAATCAGGCACCACATGAACGCCGGGGTCTTCCATCTGAGACCGAGATAAGTGTGGACAAAAGTTGCGAGCAGGAAAAGGCCAGCGAAGATAATGTTCGCCAGGAGGGATGGTCGATAGCTGTAAACGCTCATTTCAACAGTGCACAGCTAGAAAGACTGATTAGCCGTATCCATTACATTAGGAAGCCCAGTTAAGACAACGGTTAGAGATGTGATTGATTCAACATGGTTTAAGATCCAACAAGCCTCTATCTGGGGTCTGAGGGCTTGCTCACCTCCAGAGTGCAATTGGCGTTGGGCCCAAAGGTGATGAAATTGTGGGAGTCCGACATCCTGGCCGTGGTTTCTGCGGTTGACGGGTGACTGTGGATGCCCTTGATTTCAATCAGGTTGAAATTTGGGAAAGATGCAGGATGAAAAGTGATGCGAGGATACGGACAGTCGTTGAGCAACAGGTGGGTGAAACACAGCAGGCAAGAGACACTTATCTAGTGAACCTCTCGGTAGTATATGGAGGCAAGAGAGGACGAGAGACGATTTGCCTTCTTATATCTCTACAGCCATCCAGGGAGGGTTTGAGGTAGCTCAGACGGCACCGCTCACTCCTCAGGCCCGTGCTTCACCCTGGTGTCTCCGATCAAGGGGGGCAAACCGAGAAAAATCATCATCAGAGCAGAGCCACGTTGAGCGAAAGCGGTCGTAAATCCGGTTCATCCAATGGGGTGTACTGATTATTCGATGCAGGGGAACGGGCACCTTGGGTTGACAGGGCTGGAATAAGCGCGAGGTTGAAAGATGATGCCGGGTTCCATCTAGCGACAATGAGATAAGCCGTAATACAGGGTCTAAAATTAATGCGTTAGAGAGTCGGAGACGCAATCTTATTGACAATTCAGTTTGAAGTGTTGGATCACCACGTCGCATCATATCAGGACGGGTGATTGATACGAACCAGCCAGTCAGCTTCAATCTCACCCACGCTAGAAGCCCTTATGATGAGTATAAAAATAATCCACCCATTGATAGTAACGTGTTGGCTCAAGACTTAGATCTTCGCTGGCAATCATGGTGCCGAGCTGGAACACGAGAATAGGTATTAGCACTAGTATCATCACAATCCTTACGAGCTAGCGAATCAGAGCTCCTCCACACTGATGGAATCAAACAACCAATACGCACCCAGAGGCGTAGAATGGAACCTTGGAGAGACGAATGAAAGTTAAAGCCTAAGAAGATGTCATGCAAGAGCTCAATCAATATCCAATAGCAAGTCATTTTCTTGTCCCCAAGACCTTGCTTTCTCACAATTCATCTATTTCCTCACGGCTAAAGAAAAGTGTTGTTCAAAACCTCAGCTGTTGTCCTTTTCACATCGAGCGCCGCCAGACCGCCGAACCGAGTGCGTAACCATCTCCCAGCCTATCATCACACCTACGCCGTCTCTACCTACGGGTCTAGCCTCCTCCGGATGGAACCACAATCCTGTACCAGTGCTCACGTTCAAGGTCCGCAGGTGGTCCGTGCACTATTACATTCACTACATACGAATTGGGTTTCCATATGTTACCTAAACAAGGGTCGTTATACGAACAGGCCAATAGGAGAACCAGACAACGCCCCCCTTTGACGGTGTCGTGACATGTTAAGGTGCCCATATCTCATGATAAAACCCGTAATTCCCAACCATCAGCATCGCTCGGCATGCAGTTCTTCCCTATTCGGGGGTCTTTTACGCAGCATCCAATTCACAACCTCAAGGAACATGGCCCCAAGACGATCTAGCAGGCCCAAGGTCAGAACTGGGTGCAGAACCTGGTACGCTGTGCGCCGAAATCAATCAATCGGCTTCCCTCCCCTTTCCCTTCCCATGATGATGTACCCGCGCCGCTGACAAGAGAGTGCTCTAGCAAGTGAGTGGCGAGTCCGGCGAACTATATCCGTGCCTTTGACAAGTGATCGTTGGCTAACTAGGGCTCCCCCATTCTGCAGAATACGACGGACCAAATGTGATGAAGGAAAGCCAAGCTGCCAGAAATGCGTCTCCAGCGGCAGGGTATGCGATGGCTACGAAACGATTATCCGCATAGTCAACATGGATGGCGCGGGAGCGCGAGTAGGCTCCGCCATTCGACCACCCCCCACTAGCATCGACGGCACAGAGGCCGAGCGGCGCTTCTTTTTCAACTGTAGGCGAGCCATCGAAGGCGGTGTGGCGCTACATATCTGCAACGTATCATCCTTCTGGACGCGGCTGGCACCCCAGCTCAGCCATCACGACGAGGCCGTCAAGCATGCCCTCGTGGCCCTCGGCGCCGCCCACCAGCTGTATAGAGTTACGGCCTATGAGCGGTCAAACCCAACGACGGGCACCAGGACCTTCTTCGCCGATCGCCTGGACGTCTTTTTAACGCAGCAGTACAACAAGGCCATTTCCATCCTATGCCGACGTCTCGCGGAGCGGTCCGAGCAGAGCATCGAGAGCACTACTCTGACACTTGTGTGCTGTCTCGCTTTCATCTGCCTCGAGAGCCTGCGTGCAAACTACCGCGCCGCCATTACCCATCTTCAGAATGGCCTACGCGTAATCGAGTCGTCCATCGACCTGAGGCGCCTGCACAGCGGTTCTTCAGCCACCGTCACCAAGCGCGCGGGCGTCTCGGACGCCGATTTACGGGAAATCGTGATCCAGTTCCGCAGCACGGAGCTCTGCATCCACTGCTTCTCGGGAGACGTACCAATGACGCTGGGCAGTAAATTCTACCGCCTCGCTCGATCTAGCCGCGAAGAAATAACACCGATGCTCACCATCCAACAGTGCCACGAAGCGAGAATCGAGCTTGCCAGCGACATCATGTCCCGCGACTGGGAACTGCGCCACCGTAAAGGCGACGCCCGCTTCTGGTCCTTCCCCGAGCTGCAGTCTGAGCTCGCCACCCTCCGCCAACGCGGCCTAGCCGTCTCTCAATCTATCAACGCCTTCCTTATGGGGCACCATGCACCGACCCGCGGGACCTGGGACTACTACAGCACTTGCATGGACATGCTCCATGTGACGTGCGTCCGCGCTGTGGTTGAGCTGATGCCCTTCGGGCAGGATTCACATGAGCGCATCACGCACACTCGGCGGTTTCAGGATGAGTTCGTTACGCCCATGGCCCAGTACGGTGCCGCCATGCACGAGGTATGCGCAGGCCGGCCAGGGGGTCCGCCGCCTGACTTCTCGCTCGAGACAGCTATCATTGGGCCGATGTACTGGGCATACGTGTACAGCACGGTTCCGAGGGTTAGGGCGACTGTGCTGCGGATCCTGGGGGAGACAAGACATAGGGAGGGGCCGTGGGATGCGGGGACTACGTTGAAGCTGCTGGGCTTGGAGAAAGAGTTGGGGCAGGAGGGATCACGAGCTCTGCGGAAATGGGGAGCGGAGGCAGATTGCTACGAGCCATTATGTCGTCCGGGGAGAGAGGACTCAGAGGATGGGCCCGCATAGTTTTGTTTTCCTTCACAATGCAAAGGAGCGAACAGAAAAGAAAGTCTTCATGCACCGTATGATGATGAAAAAAGGTCGAGACTCTGAGCTGGAGGCAGCAGAGAGCCAATAAATCTAGAGATAGTGCCTAGTACCCTAAGTCAACACCAAGAACTCCTACATGTGATCAAACTTTTAAGCATACAGGATAATGTTCAACCTCAGGAGCACCCTGCTGGTTTGTGTATTGTGAGTAATAAGACTATATAACGTCGACTACTAGCACTATTACTTAGCTTGTCTCTCTAGTCCTACGCTGTTTCTCTTGATCTTGCTTGCACGACAAGTGATAATGTGCGAGAGATTGAAGGATGTACAGCGCTCTCCTGTAAGCTCAAGTACCAAGCCGAATTCGCCGGACGGAGCAGCTGAGGGCCAGGAAGTCCATTTCTACCATGATTGGTTAGTTCGTATACTCGCCTACATGGGGCGAGGAGTATTTGCTTAAGTCCTCGAATTAAAGATCTGTTAATAGGGCGTCAGCCGGATATATCGGGCTAATTAATCTCCGCCCTGATGGAGTGTTCGGATTCGGAGATTTCGGATATAATCTTATGTCTAGAATTCGGTATTTATTTGGTATGCGTAACTCTACTGCACATCCGAGGTTGGCTCTCTTCCGCACAAACACCCTTCTTAGTCAGGCTCCTATTGAGCCTTGGAATATCATGAACACCATCTCTCTGTCTTGGTTCACCCGAACCAGTACAAGTGGCGACCCTAGCGACGAAACATCGGCTAAGGACGAGCTGCAGCTCATGGCAGCGCATTATGACGACCGTCTCACGTTCCAACAAGTAGAAGACCCAAACGTCTACCTGATCGCTGGTGGCCCTTATGCAAGCATTTCCCAGACAGCCTCCAAACACACCGACAAAGACGGAAATAAGATTGTTACAGCTCTTCGCGGCTTTTCCCAGGCAGGGAATGCAAGAATGGCCAGTGCATCCCCTCCTGAGGGTTACCTTCCGCCCCTGAAATCTCCAGTCATCAGTGTTGGCCGCTTCCGCATCGCCGAAGATCGCAAGGTGGCCTTTGATGAGGAGTGGAACAGCATAAAGGGGATCTTGGAGGATTTTGCGAAGCCATATTCCCTTACCAGCGGCTGGGCGGAGAGCAACAGTGGAGCGGCCACCTGGACCGAGTTTATTATGATTACGGGATGGCCATCTGTTCAGCGGCACATGGATTTTGCCAGCACCGAGGGGTTTGCGGAATACGCTAAGAAAATGAGAGGCTTCATGGAGGAGACTGAGATTAAGCACTATACTGGTATAGCATACAGCGAGTGAACTCGTTGCTTCTCTATTTGTTTACGAATGCTTTAGTTGTCGGGGGTACAGATATCGGCTAATGGGACTACGCCCAGACCTGTATATAGACACAACAACCAGACAATCAACGAGACAGTACCATTTTGTTAGCGTCCTACTATCTAAAAATTATCATGGTGACTAGAGCATGAAGGCTTGTATGCCTAGAGAGGCATTATGCGTACCCATAGTTTGGTGGAGGTTAAATGTAGCTTGTGAACTCGAACTACTACACCCTGCCTCCCTCGGCGTGTCGTGGGCGCTCCACATCAAGGTTGTCATGGGCGCTGTGAGGCACTGATTGTTAACTCTTTATCATATCAATTTCTTTCCAGCACGATGAATTCGCCAAAAGATTCTCCTCCAAATTGACAAGTCAGTTATAAATTTCCTAGAAGGTCTTATTCTGTCAACACATCATGGAACAAAGCTATCCCCTATATAGGAACCCTGCACTACAGATGCAGCCCCTCACAGGAAATTGAAAGAAATAATTGCAACTTCAATGTTAGCTGACGATCCCTTCATTGTTTGACACTGTTCTTTGGTCCTGCGGGTAGCAAGGCCACTATTGTTCACATATACTATTGTACCTTTTTCCACACTGGACGCACCTACTACATCACAACTTCAATGTTAGTCAGAGCCTACACCATTAGGGTAAGGCCGCAAGTGGCATCAAAGACAGACAACATATCAAAGCTGTGTCTCGCGTGATGATCGGCGGCACTAACCTTCACGACGGAGGGACTGGGTTGGGCAGACCAACCCGTCTCAGCAGGGGCGTCTGATCCCTCATTGCCTGTCGGGGTTGCGACAACGCTGGAGCTCGCAGAATGAACAATGGTAGCGCATGAGGGAAGGGTATTCATGTACGCCCGCCACTCCTGGGGGAGAAGTCAGGCAAAGCCCAAGTCGGACTGGGTGGCCCACTTGGCGGGCAGGGTGAATTCGAACAAGCGGGTAGGCGGCGGGGTTAGCACCGCATCCGTCTGGGATGCGCTTCTCGACATCACCGCCGGGGAACCCTGACTTAGGGAGAGAGAGCTCTCGGCGCGGCCGAAAACGTCGTCATACGACTGGCTGCCATCGAAGGCGCTGGCGATGTGGTCGAGAACAGAGACCTCGGTGCCGGGGAAATTGAACCTGAGATTACGCCCGAACTGGCCTCGTTTAGAGCCTCGTATGGTAATTGACGTCGCAGTGATTGTTTCCGCGTCGATTCATTTTGGTGGGCTAGAGGCTTTTGCCTTTATCAGACCAAAGCCTGGAGGGTTGAGCTGTGATATATCATATGCACAATATGTATAGACTTGTCCGTGATATTTATCTTCAATCAGAGTAGCCTGTGTAGCTTAGCACCCAACTTCCCTGTTGGTTCAATCCCATGACGGCCAATGCATTGATGGCGATGCTGTCGTAATGATTGCCACTCTTCAATGTATAGTCGAATGCACTGTCGACCTAAAATAAACAGTACTATAGATGAAATGTTTATAAAGTTAAATATTATTATATCAAACTGGAAGCAGCACAATATAGGAATTATCTACCATAAGCTAAACTTATATTTTAGGGGTAAAAACTGCAGGAGTAGTCTGTATTTGACGTAAAGGGATTGAATGTACAACAGAGCGTAGTGCAGGGTCGAGTATTTGCTGCGGCTGAATGCTATTTCTGGTCTCATGCAATCCCGATTCAGGTTGAATAGAGTTGTCATGCTGAGCGCCGCTATCGCCAAGTATAAACCACTCATTATAGCCATTGTTCTGCACAAGGCGAAGGAGTCTATTAAGGATAGCGAATTCCATCTTGAGTTTAATGCTGTAGACGACAGGCTTGTATGTTGTCTGTATCTGGAAATTGCCTGTGTACTGGGTGACAAGCAAGCTGATGTCGAGCAGAATAGCAAATACGTTGATCGTAATTAGGTATTTGATGATCTTGCGCTCCTTGGGCATCTTAATGACGAGAATTGGCTTGAGGGTACGAATGGTTTCGACAATGTAAAAGGTAGAGATAAGGGACTCCTGGATGGTGAAGCCAGCAAGTTGGACGCTCTCGTAGACGTGGAATGCCTGGATGAATTTCCGAGTGTGCTTGGTGTTGCTTCCCAGGAATAGAATGGTGACAGGGATGTGGAAGACGCAAAAGCTGGAAATGATCATGATGAGGACCCAGCGAGTCTTGGCTTCGTCGGGAACAACGAGGTTGAGGCGCGAGTAGAGGACGACAGAGAAGCCCGTTACCATGCCGTACCAGCCCACGCAGGTAAGGACAGCCAGTGTGAAGTTGGGGCCCAGAGCGTAGTATCGAAGCAAGACTGCCGTGGAATGGCAGAGGATTCCCAGGGTAGTGACGAGAATGGCCCAAAAGTAAAGACCATTGTGTCTCTTGAAGCGGTCGATCAACATGACGAGGATCTCGATGCAGTTGTAGCAAGCTATGGCGAAGAAGCCCGCTATAGTCATGTTGATCGGGAGCGGGTCCGACAAGGGGCCTGTCTCGCCTGCCATGGCTCAGATGTCGTCTTTGTTGTAGGAGGCAGATAGGAAGATATGATAGGGATAGAGTGAGGGGCACCGGTACATGTTCGGGCCTCGGCCAGGCGAGGGATTATCGTCACCAGGCTAGCGTCTAGGTAGAAGACCATCATCTGTAGTTAACACGAGGCGGTTCTAACTCTGGAGATGACAGTCAAAAGGCAGTGAATTCCATGGTTGGAGCCAGCGGGTGAGAGAGTGGAAGCAGTTGACTGGTAATGTGCTGAAGCAAGCTTTTCGAGCGGTGAGCACAGGGGCTGAGTCCATGGCTGAGCCCGGAAGCTACGCCGACCGTTTATGCTGATCACATGCTTGTCGCCACCTAACCAACCTAACCGCCATGGGTATAGCAGAAACGCGGGTTGTAGCGCGATCGACATATCGTGGGATAAAATAAAGAATAAAATAGAAACAAGCAAGCATAATCCAGCAAGTTTTTGAAGGTGAGGTGGACGTGTGCCGGGAACTAGGCCCTCGATACAAGAACGTCTACATTGCCAAACTTGATAACTTTACAGCATCTGCCGGTATACTTCCCGAGCATGAACAAACGCAATGTACTTTGTGGTAAAGGTTTAGCTGGGTATTTGCGCGCGCAAACGTCTTTGAACTGGCAAGCGACAGAATCTGGAAAACTAGTTTGCTATTAACAGCAGATATTAATCAAGAAGCGTTCCGTTGTCCATTATATACAATCTAGATGGTGCCGCACTATTGATAACTTAATCCTCAAATAATCGGCAGAGTTGTCTTCTCACAACCATTTAAAGAGTTATGCATGTGCCCATCAGATGGCCAGGGAGATTTAGTATAGTTGTCTGCCCTGGTATTCTAAGCTCCTGGCTTCAATCCACCAGCAGGAAGTCAGCCCCTTACAGAAAACCTCTGGAACTCGGCACCGTTTTCCTCAGTTCCGCAATAACGCGTTCGACCAGAGTATCGAGCTGCTCGTGGGTGAACCACCCAATTTCGCGTATGGCTTTATCATGTCAGTCACTTCTCTTTATAGGGTTGGATACTCACATTTGGCCATGGCGACAATCATGGGACCGGCACCCAGAGCGCTGTTGATGGTCGCCTTAAACAGCTAGGCCTTCGCCTTGGCATCAACTTTGCAGCGGAGAACCTCCTGTTGGACGTCCTCAAGCCCAGCAACCTCTATGCAGTCATTGAGGTTAGGGCCAAAGTTTCCACCCATACCCTTAATCTTCCATATCTGCTCCAGCATCTGGAAGAACTCCAACGTTGATAATCATCCTCGCGTCGTGGACATTTATTAGTCCGTGGCCCGCCTTACCCTAAGTGCCCCATCATCGAATACTAATCTGCGCTATAGGCACTACGTGTGCCCGTTCCGGCATCGTGTCTTCCTAAGTCAGTAGCGCAACGTGTAACGCCATCCTCGGGGGTGGTTCCTGTCCGCTTCCGACTTCCGAAACCACTGTACGAGACTGGTCCGAGAGTGGAGGCGGGGAAAGAGTAAGGAAGATCCATATCGTTGTATCGAGGCTCGAATAATCCATGCTGTACCCATAATTCTTATCAATCTTTTAAGATCATCATTGAAGGGCGTGTCCGGCTGTCTGACATTGTGCGCGATCCATGCTTTCGATCCACCGGACCGTGCGGATTCCACCGTGGAATACTTGGAGGGGGAATGAGTGAGGGGCCCGGTAGCACTATAATGATGACAGGTTCGCTTGTTTTACCTGCTCTGCATCAAGCTATGAATGTTCAAGGTCCGGGCAGCGTCGCCTTGGTCGATGCTGTCATTGCGTCGCCGCAAAGAAGGGGATCATCGCTCACGTCATCTGTGTTAATATCAACCCCTTTGACTTGAAATCCCTGGACATGTCTCCTTCTCCTCGCTCAACTTGGGGATGCGATTTCTTGGGCGAGGCAGTAGGCTTTGGGAGCAACGGCAGCAACCTCTTTCAGCTTCATGATCGGGTCGGTAGTGCGTCTCTCGGCGACAACGCAGACAACCACAGCATGGAGGCTTTTGCCGAATGCGTCTAAGTGCCGCCTGAGCTACTCTTCAAGATCCCAGACGCCGTGACCTTTGAGCAAGTAGCGACGTTGGGCTGCGGCATGCTGACCATTGGCCTGTCACTGTATCATAATCTCAGGCTGTCGATGCCTGGGCTTGGTCAGATTGAAGAGTCTACGTTTGTATTAATCTACGGCGGCGGTACTGCCATGGGAATGCTGGCCATTCAACCGGCAAAGCTGTGAGTTCCCCATTTCTAAATATGATCAGCACTACGATTTCAGATCCGGCATGATACCCATTACTACCTGCTCACTTCATATCTTTGACAGGGTCGAGTAGCTGGGTGCAGCCGAGGCTTGGGACTACAACTCTGCTTCTTACGAGAAAGGTCCTGGCCTTTACTTCGCGCTGTCGAATTTTGTCCGCATACGACTCATCGAGCTCCTTCTCCCCTATCTGGACAACTCTTGCTAGCCACGGGTTGTGTAAGTTCTAGCTGGAGGCCACGGAAAGCTCTTGCTCACTCTCGGTAATGACCCTGATCTCAGATTAGATAGGACAAAGAATTATCAGGTTGTCAGAGCTGTGAACCAAGTCGCCACGATGCACTCACTTCACCCGCTGCATTTAGCCGAGCCACCCCCACGTGTCACTCCTCCATGTCTACCCTAGATGGGTTGCGGTGGACTTTTCATCGTCTTTATTTGGATCCGGGGTGCAGCCTTTCAGCTACCCGAGGGATTCGTGACCACTCCGTATTAGCGAGTTGCCATGATTGAGGAGTCAGGGCAGAGACAGCTGTTTAACGCCACGAGACAGAGATACCCAGCGAGCAGGATGGTGATTTCGGTTCAGGTAGACACGCTCAATTCCGTCGGCTACCACAAGGCCTGCGGTGGCTTCTATCGTGTTTTGAGAGCTGGGGATACAAGCATCGAAATGAATAGCCTGGGTCCGCTACAGGACTCGGGATGTAATGAAAAGTTCACCGAGGACGTCATCAAAAATGTACTGGAGAATGGGCGCGTGCCGGAACACGCAAAACACTAACCGTGTTATCTATTGATGCTGAGATGTATGACCCAGCCTACATTGCCCATTCGATCGCATTTCGAAGATTTGGGTTATCCAGTGTCTTGCTTCCTATTAGGGCGTCACCCCAATCTTGACTCCGTTCAGACTGCCGGGTCCCAAACGCATGACGGCAACGTAGGGCTCTGCATCCCGATATTATAGAGTTTTTAATGCCTAGCAAAACGGGTGATTACATCGGCCGAATCTGTTTCTACCATAGCATGGACAACCCATAAGGCCCCAAAGAGGTTCCCGGTGAGGATATGTGGGATTTCCCGTTCGTATGCCCCTATGGGATACAGACCAAGGACTTCGAGGAGGCCCCCTCTGACCATAAAGGCGATATCAGATCAATAGATAGATAGGTTAGAAAATTCGATGTCTGTATCCCATGGGGGCGCACAAACAGGATATAATACATGGTAACTGTTACTAAATAACATTGTATATAAGTCTTGATGCACTCAAGGTAGACATCTTATATTTTATGGTGTTAAGAAGTCAAACACAATCTTAAGCATAAACCAGTCTTAGCTCATCAGATATAGGTAGTTGGCATACTTCCATGTCCCATCCGAATCGCATGGATTGAATTCCATGAGTGCAGTTAGAAAGATTGCATGCTAGGTAGTTCTACCTTTTTTCCTAAATTGCGGCCTTTTCTCCCCCTAATTATGATAGAGGCCCCACGAAACCGTTCCCAAGTGTTGACGAGGATCATACTGGCATTGCATTTCTCCCTTGGAACCAACGCGGCCGTTCCACGAGAATCGTCGAATGGAGTCGTTGATGAGGTCCATGATATCCTGATTTCCAATCTTTGCGTTGGTCGCTCTAAAATCATATTGAGCCTGGGCGCCAAAGGCACAGGTGCCGTGGCTGACAAGCTTGCGGTAGAATGTAAGAGGGACAGTCCAGGAGCCGCCACCGGCAATGTTTCGGACGATTTGCTGGCAGTCGCTAATGAAGGGCGATCCGCCAGATGACTGGTTGACAAAACTGGAATCTTCACAGTTGTTGATGCTGTCGCGAGCTTCGAGTTGGTGAACGACTTCAACGTCGGGGTTGATAGACATGGTCTCTCTGGCCCCGACCTCGACAGGTGCAGCCTGGGTGGCAGCGGCGAATATCGCCAGGGCAGAGGTAATAGCGGATAACTTCGTATTGGCCTGCTCAAGTTAACTTTATGTTTCAAGTGTTTGCGAGAAGAGAGGGAGGTTGAACCTAGAAGGTGACACGAAGACTGCTTGTCAGATGAAGTGCTTGAGCTGAAGACGACGAACAGGAATCTCTGAGGAACCGTGAACCTTTATATCTGCATGATAAGCCTATAGTAAAGGTACCTGGGTTTGATAACCTCTTTTCTTCTTTGACAACCGGCTCTTATCCAATCAGACTCAGTCTAGAAATTGGGACCCAAGAAGGAATTGCCAAGCCCTCACTAAATCCTGTCAATCCATTAACATTGCTATAGCGCGAGGCTAAGGGAGGCCGTATACTTCGTATAGCTAGGCTTTTTTATTTGACGATGCAAATATGGTATGATGCATTCGACCCATGTGCCCTTTTGATCCTTTCCCATATAAAATAACGCATAATCAACATTTGAAATGCTACAATAGAAGATACAATTATTATTAGGAACACTAGTAAGATTAATGCCAAGCTTCTTTCACGGCTACACAAGTAGGCATGAGTAACTAACCGCTGCCAAAGGTGAGCAGCTGGTCCTTGGACCGAAAATGTAATCCTTGAGCAAAGCGCTCTTGGGTTTAATATGGCCATTGTGCGGGCGTTGAACGCGTTAGATTAAGGCGGTGTACTGGTCACCGCTCCTCAGACTTGTCAAGGAGATCCATTGGCCCTGGCCTCGCTTATGCTAGACGACGGGATAACATTCATACTGGCATGTCCGTCAGAATATCTTGTCTGGCTGCCCTACGGTGTCGAGCAGATGCAACAAATTTCAAATGAGAGGAACGCCTGCAGTGATCACGAAGAGATTGGCGAAGAAAAACAAGACCGTCTTCGATCTTCTACGGCACAACCCGATTATTACAGACTGCTATGGGCCGACCGAAATCTCGTGCTGTGCCACGATGCGAAGAACAAGTCTAAGACGCTAGCACCTTTGATGCCTGGAGATTTGCATGCTCAGCATTGGCGTTGCGGTGGGATATTTGGACCTCTCAGCGACAAAGAACAAGTTTGTATCAGCAGGCTCTGGTTTAGATGAGTATGAGGTCATGTGCAAGACTGGCGGCAAAGGCCTGAGGCGGCCAGACAGTTCCATCACCTTCCTCGGGCGTCTGGATAGCAATACTACCATCAAGCAGTGGGCCGCGAATGGGCGTTGAAGGCGGTTACAAGAACATCATAGAAGTTCCACGGGATAGCATTTAGGCAGCATTACCAAGCGATACGATCCGGTATTCCTCGTGACACCCACGACGTCCCTCGCAACAACTAGACTTTTGATCAAAAGATGCTTGTCAAGAGAGTGAGTGAGTTACCGTTACCGCGGTATTCTTCTTAAGACATATGTAAAGCACAGACGCATGAATAGTACGCTCTGCTTGAGATGGCAATAAACAATGGCTTTCGTGAAATTAACTAACTTGGGTTGCGGAATCAAATTATTTAAATGACCACATGATTGAAGTCTGTATGCACAAAGGAACGTTTCGGGTCCATCATACTGTAAACGTACTGTGATAACCTGACTACTCAACTTCTTTGAGCCGAATATAACACTGCGTTGGCTCCCTTGCAAACTTCTGCACAGCCTCATAACCGCCCAGCTTATCCGGCACTGACAGGAGCTCGAAATGCCAGAGAAGTAGGCTAAACTGAATCTTCAGCACCTGGATTGCAAGCCTCTTGCCATAGCACCCCCTGAGACCCATACCAAAAGCAAGTGAAGGACCGGCCATGCCGTTGTAGATCTCAACCCCCGTAGCATCCTTCTCTAGCCAGCGCTCGGGCTTGAACAAGCGAATGTCGTCGTTGGACCAAGCGCCCGTGAGTGCTGACTTGCCCCCCTGTCGTGCGCCTGGGCTACGCTCCTCGTCGTTGAGGTCAATGGCCGGCTCCAGGTAGCCAGGTCCGTTGGCCATGAGGAAGACATTTGTGCCCTTGGGGATGTGGTGTCCCAGAATTACAGTGTCCTGCTGGGCCTGGCGCGCAACAAAAGCAATTGTGTTTGCGTGTCGCAAGATCTCGTCGACCACGGCGTCTAGGTAGGGGATACTGGAGGAGCTGAGCTCTGCGTAGGTAAGGTCGCGTTTCTCGCTCACAGCCGCGGGAAAGGCTGCGCGAAGCTCCTGGCGAAGACGAGTTTGCGCGTTCGGGTTGTCTGTCAGCATCTTGAGACCCCAGGCGATTGTGGTGGCCGAGGTATCGTGGCCAGCCGTCATGAAGCCAAAGAACTCGTCGGCGATGGCGCGCTTGTGGTAGTCTGGTTGTCGGCCTTCTTTTGCAGCGACTTGGCACTCACGAATCAGCACCGAGTGCAGTGCGCTCTTGGGCTTGGTGGTCAGGCCATCTTCGATCAGCTGCACACATTCCTCCACCTTGTCGCGGATGTACTTGTCCTTTACGGCTTTAGCATTCCTCATATACGGAAACTTGCGGATGAGCCACGAGGTAAAAACGGGTGCTGGGGATAACTGCGTGTCCGTGACAGAGTTTGCCAGGGTAAGGACGGCGGAGAAGATGTCGGGGGTCGAGCCCTCAGGGAAGGACACCGGCTCATTGACATGCTCGGGAATAACGGGCTCGAAGTTTTCCACTGCTGTGATGCGTTGGATTGTGTTGGTGTCAGCCTCGTTAAGGCCAAACATGGACGCAAAGATGGAGTCGAGGACGGCAAATGTAACGTCGTGGTGCGCTGAAAAGGGACGGCCCTTGGCCAAGCCACATTTGATCTTCCACAACTTGATCAAAGTGCAGACTGACATGTACAGCTCCGGCGCACTGACCTCCTTGATGAAGGTCGGGGCCATCAGGTGGTTGATCAGGTTGCGGTTGTTCTTGAACCGGTCGTCGGTTGAGACGAACTGGATATGCTGTTCGGGCAAGATGCCGCCAATGACCTCTCCAAAAAACTCGCTGCGATCCAGCTCCTTGATGCGTCGCAGTAGGATGTCCTGACTCTCAAACGGATCTGTCACCACAACCCATGGTAATCCTCCGGGCTTGACAAAAGCCTGGATGATGGGGCTTTGATGACGCGCATTGAGCGACGTGAGCCAACACTATTTTATTAGCCACCTGCGAATAGAGAACGGGAGCCTCTTACAAAGATGCGCTTGGTGCGCATGACGTAGCCCATCATCTCTGGAATATCTCCGAGAAGCTTCCCAGCGGCATCTTTGTTGTATGGGATGCCTGGGATCGGTTTGGGAAGCATGGCTCGGTAAGCCATGTACAAGGTTATGCCCACACAGGCGAGCGCCAGAGCGCCTCCCGTGGAACACAGGACAGCCATACCCGTAAACTTAATGGGCCAGAAAAATAATAAATAATAGTATGGAATGAGTGGATGTACAACCACACTGAACCTGTTGTTGCGACTCGATACGGCTTGCTAGAGGGGAACGTAGCTGTTCAGTACAAGTTTAGCGACACGTCCCCTCTTCTTTCGTTCAGATGCCAAGTCCCAGTTTCGCAACCAAGAGCTTACGGCTTATCTTCCCTGAGTTGGGCCCTTTTGATTGCTCGCTGTAGCACCTTCTGACCAACCCTGTCCGTATGCATATGTGGAGCATCCAACCCTCGCTTAACGCAGCTATGTCCACTCGACTGCAGCTATGCGTATTGATGACAGTATCCTAAGGCTCTTTATCACCCTGCTGTTGAGCACCAAGTCTGGTCGCCCTATCATTTAAGCTCAATATTCCCAAGGGTTCAAACACGTGTGTATCTCATCGTTTCCCGAGGCCAGGAACCATGACCAGAAACAGCAAACGGATCCGATACCATTGGCGTCAAGATCTTCGGTGCACCGGGAGCCTTATGCGGTAATATTGCAGTATTAGCTTCTATCCGTATGTACCGTCTGTAATTATAATAATGGCGGGGCATTAAGCATGACTGTGCTGACCGTGCTAGCCGAGGGACAACTAGGATCGACTCCTGGAAGAGCGTATAGAATACGCTGGGCAGCCTAGCTTCCTACCCGACAACGACTTTTGCGTAT
The DNA here is from genome assembly GCA_020746835.1 of Stachybotrys elegans. NCBI lineage: Eukaryota > Fungi > Ascomycota > Sordariomycetes > Hypocreales > Stachybotryaceae > Stachybotrys > Stachybotrys elegans. Next base: position 99,849 of record JAGPNK010000032.1, on the reverse strand, counting down.
CCAAGGCTTGGCGGTGGATAATCATTCTTGCACCATAACGCAACCACCTTGACATTAACGGTAGGTGACCTGGCTGGATCGCAGCTGTTGGGAGTTTTGAGCGATTAACAGCACAAACAACAACTTGGTCACTGTTGCAAGTAACTATCATCAGTGCAGGTTAATTCTCAGACCCAGTGCCAGTCGGATAAAAGAATTCTTCAAGTGGTGCACAAGCTGACTGAGTGATGATACGTTTGTATTTGCAGTTCAATATCTGAAACGAAAGTCTCACTGTAGAGTTGCTTTATCACTAATACAGTTCACTCGTCAGCTAGATTCCATTCACTTGTCCAAGTCCGAACAGGGTCACTGCACCCGAGATGGGAAGTTTGGCTAATTTCGCTCCGACAGACTTGTTCTGAGTCATGAGACGACGAACTCGGCCAACTGGCTAGCGCGTAGTAGTCAAACTTGACCATTTCCAATAAATCGAAAAGGATTAGGCATGAACCTGTCGAGTAATCAATTGGTTGCATCCACGTACCTGTAGCAGGGCAGGCATAAGGCGGCTCATATAAAAACCCAAGGAGCACAAGCATTGAATCAACTGCCTAAGCGATAAACAGACATGCTGAAGTAGAAACAACGTTCCAGCTCTTACAACCCGACAAGGGTAGTATTTAGCTTTTGGAGGCTTGGGCATAGCGGCGATGTTCAGGTGCCAGACTATTACAACCACTCTAGGGAACCGACGATGCCCTCTTTGGATCTTTGGCTGCTTGGTTCAGCCAAATATGGAATTTGCTTCCGTGTTGGTAGTAAATGGTTGGCACTTCTTTTCACTAGTCGCCCTAGCCGTCCTCTAACCGCCGTCTAGTAGCTACGGCCCCTGAGGCGTAGCTCAGTAGTTAGCAATAGCTTCATTAGTTAGAGGCTTAGGTTTATATAGCTCATTGGTCGCATCTCCACTGGTCAATCTAGAACACACATCACCCGCGAGAGGTGAAAAGGACTACTTAAACTGTGCGACTCGCCGTATTTTGTAGGATCTACGCTCATCCAGTCCTGGGAATATTCCTCGTTCCGCCATCAAGATGCGTTCCAAACTTTCTTCCGTCTTTATTGTGCTGAGCATCATCGGCAGCTCATATGGAGTACCGGCCGTTAGCGGTTCCCCTGGGGAAGTAATAGCTGGAGGTTTGTTGGGTGGGGGGACAGTAGCCAAGAGGGGCATGGTGTGCAACGCCGATAACTGCCTTCGAGCGTTGCGTGCCACAAAGCGCGCGGTTGAGGCTACCGCATTCTGCTCGGCCTACATTCAATTGCCTGCCGTGACAGAAACTGCCTCAACCATTTATCCGGCCACGTAGGTTACCATCTTTCCCAAGCGACTATATCTAATACTCCGCAGGACCATCACCTCCGACGTCATCATCGAACAAACAAATGTCATCTACGAGACTCAATATACTACCGTCACTCACTCGCCTGTTGCTACAACCACAGTAATAAAGACTGTCACAGTCCCCCCGTCAGTTGGCAAGCGATCGGACGTTCCGGTGCCGGACTTCTTGTCCCAGTATCCAGCTTCCAGGCTTTCAAGTGCCTGCTCATGCTTCCTCCCAAAACCAACCACGACGGTGACACCAACAGCTGCTGTTGCCGTAATCAACCCGCTATTCAACCATGCAAATCCTGTTGCTAATTATATTCCTCAGACACATGTTGAGTCCGTTTCGCGCACAGTAACGGTAGATGTTGCTCATACTACCGTAAGTCACGAATTTTTCCGGTTTCGATAGAGGCTAATCGCAGTCAGGTCATCACAACCGACTATACGCTTTATGTATGTACTGCTGTGCCTTTCTCAAGCAATATTTAACCCTTTGTATAGGAAACTGAAGTAGCGAGTACCGTTACCGAGACCTCGACAGTTACTGTGACTGAGCCTTTGCCTCGTCCATCCTTTTACCTCAAGGTCGATGGCGGGACTTACCACATGTCATACCTGACTGGATTTGATGTCAGCGATTGGGACAGAAGTGTGACTTTTACCACAATCAAGAGCTCTGCAACCAGTTTCACACTTGAGCAAGATGAAACACTCAGTTACATTGACTCAAAGGGGGATAAAGTATTCACAGCCTTTGCTACTGGCTATGACATGATCTCGGTTTTCTTCTTAACAAAGAATACCATAGAGGGTTGTCCAGGGTGCTATCGAAGAACATGGAGAATCGATGACAATGAGCTTCTGTCAACTACCTCGGAAGGCTTGACCAAGCACATGGCATGCCCGCACACCTATTCTTGGGTCTCCTCAACTTCTTGGGCTATAGCAAAGCCTCAGTACCAGAACTCCCGCTGCAGCCTTATGCGCCTGATAGTAGAAGCCGCATAGTGATGTGGATGGGTCGAAGGAGCAAATGGATTGCGATAGGCTGCTACTATTACTACTTTACTACTCTCTGAATTTAGCAGTTGCATAAAATTCTCTAATAAGTGCTTACGGCAAGGGTATTCCAGCCAACTGAATGGCCTACCACGAGGCCTCAAAACACATTTTGGGTCTAGCATTGCAGCAATATAATGAAGGAGCAAACCTTGATTTTGGTCCAAATTGGGACCATATACAGACTGACTGGCTATGCGCCGTGAGCGCAAATGGCTTAAGTGAAATAATAGAAACCGCGGGCTGCGGACGTGAGTGTCATTCCTACGTCATTGCGACGTCTTAACAATCTAGCGTATCTACTGCTGGAAAAGCTGCTCAAGTGATGATGCACGAAACGATGAATCGCTGGTTCCCATGATGGTACGCCACAAACTTCAGCCCATGCGCACATATCGATATCCTTAAAGCTATATCGCCTTATGGAGGGGGCCATCTTGAGTGTCCGCAGGCAACGAACGCTCAGACACGAAATTCGGTAGGAAGATTGGATCTGCTACATCCTATATTTGACCCCACTATCATTTGTTCGCAGCGACCCCTTTCCTGCTCCTTGTCTCCTGCTGGAGGCCCCTCGGTCGGCTCTATTGTCCCATGAGCATGTAGATGTGGTTAATCTTGTTCCAGTCGCAGCTTGCCGCTAAATAGCTCTTGGCAGGGGATGAGACGGTGCTGGTGACGGTCCTTTGATTACAGAAGCCAACATGGCCCTACCCTTTTTAGTGACATGCAAAACATGGAGGGAGTCAATACTACTCGGGGCCATTTCTACGGCGCTATTCCCCGATTCTGTCTCGAGTCAATTAGGTAAAAGGTAGGTAACATGACCCAGCGATGGAAGTGCGTCTCTTGATCCGTGCCGATGCAATGCCAGCATAGAATCGAACCGTCTACAGTGGGACATAGAATAGGCCAAATGGGCACAGCGGAAAGCGGCTTAGGCTAGTTTTGGAGCCGTGATGAGTACCTGGCAGTTGAGTATCAATATCAGTTCACACTATGATTGACGGCAGCAAACGCCTTTTACTCTTTTCGTGATAGGTTGGGTCGTGTTGGCGCATTGAGTTGGCCGTCTCCAACGGAATACATACACACACAAGTACACGTACAGAAGATTGGGTTGGGAGCCTGGCTGGCTGCTAAAGATAGAAAACTTCAACTAATGATGCCAAGTTGGTGCTTTGCCGGCAACGCTGGGAGAGCTGGGAATGCACCACGCAAGGTTGCCATCACCACGGGCACCCAAAAGCCTATCCTGCCTCCAACCTACCGAGACAAAACCTCGTGGTCCACGGATTGGTGAATGATGAAATTATATACATAATATGCTTCTTCTATATAACAACAATATCCTCTAGACAATCCTCACGCATCGCCTCACCTTGCATCACACCATGGATGCATGCTCCTCCTACCAGGCGAAATCTTTCATCAGGCCCTTCTCGAAAAACCAAAGGTACACGGGATCCAAGCACAAGCCAAACAGAGTCATTTTGTCTGACAGATGTCGTAGTAATCCCAATGTAATTCATCCGTGTCCTTATGAGCCTTGTTTGGGAGGAGTGATTCATAGTGGTTTCAAAGTCATCTGCACTCGGGGGTTCGTGGCCATTATCGGCGCTCATGCCCAGCTTGCTGGCAAGATCTGTCTCGGCCGCCGCGGCAATGCGGGCAATTTCGGTCAGGAAATGCTCCTTCTTCCCTGTCTGAGGCTCATGTTTCCAGCGATCAATAACATGTGTAAGCCAACTGCGGAAAGCGAATCCGTAGTCGTTGGGAGCTGGATGATCCACTTTGTGGATATAAGCTGGCGGATCCGTGTCGTTTTGTGCAACTCCGTTGACACGGGCAGCTGTATCAGTAACCAGCGTTCTCCAAAATGCCTCCCATCTCGGCTGGTTGTTGTGGTATTCCATAGGAAGAGAACCTAGAATGGAAATCTAGCCAGGAAAATATGGTAGGCTGTCAGTATTTAGAACTTCTTCCTTAGCCTCGCCAACTTCAACAACAGTATCCAATCTGAGTCCCCGAAGTGTGAGGGACTTGATTGATTCGTCAATCTTTAGAACCCGTGGCTGTTGTCTCGTTGCCTGAAACCTTCGGTAGCCGACAATACCCAGACCCAGTGCCTTAGGGCATGACCAGTCGGGTACCCAGGACGGAAGGCCTTTGAGATTGTGGAAGTCTTCTCCCTCAGAATATGCTAGAAGTAGTAGATGATCTGTGTCTTCTAGAATCTGAATGGCAGACGATATATAAGCGTCGATACATGAAAAGTTGTCGTACTTGGGCAGAAGTCGGGCTTTTCCCTTTGCGTAGTCGCTATACAGGCCAAGAAGAGCATATATCTTGTCCCTTGGATCAGAGCTCAAGAATTGACGCGATTTAACAAGGGCGTATAGAAGCGCGCTATCATCTCTCGGAGAAGTTCCAATGATGCTCCTCATGTAATTCGGCAGCAGGTGATGTGATTTGGCTTGGATGGCTGAATCGTCCACAGCACCCTTGAACCGCGCCCAAGGAGTGACAGTAAAGAAAAGGGACGCCATGGTGATATGGGCCCACCGAATAGAATGTCCGCCACACATGGCGGTCACTTCGTTCGCCAGGGCAATTTCCTGGATGATCCACGTTCGGCTGAAATAAGTTCGCCTCCAGAAGTGTCCGAGTGAGTTCCAAGCACGTTGGTGGGAAAGAGGACCTAAAATCCTCCGAAATGTTGCTGAATCCATATTCTTGGGCCTAACATGGCGGAGACAATCGGGATGTAGCATTGCTAGCTTTTCGATAAGCTCAATAGCCTCCTTGGTATGAGAGTCTTCCTCGCCTAACCATGCAATGACTCGGTTGGCTGAGTGGTAGATGGAAGCCATCAAGCTAACTTGGCTGCTTTTCTCAATGTTGTCGTTTTGGTTAATGCAAAGAAAGTCCACCCAGTACCACGAGGGTTGCAGGCTCTCATCCCCTGAGATTCGCAAGAGCAAATGGTATAGGTTTTGGGTAACCTCAATGTTATATCCATTGCATCTAACGGTGCCGGAGCTAGTGTTTGTGGCCTCGTGTTGTGTAGTTGGTGGCCCCCATGTGTATGAGATAGCGATATACTCGGGGTCATCCTTGAGACAAAACGTCTTCAGCTCGCATTGAACTTGGGTTCCATTCGCATCAAGCTCTACTTTCAAAAGTCTTATCTGACCCTCTCCAGATAAGCTAGAATACATATCACAGGTTGTCGTTGGAGCCATTGCTGCGGTGTTCGAGAAGATCTGCACAAGGCCGGCATTGAATCAGTCAGATCACGCAGCAGCTCAAAGGCAGTTTTCTGATGGTCAGTGAGAATGACGACGGACAGCACCCTGAAGATTCACCACTGTGGTGGACGGCTGGAATGAGCAGCTTGGCTCTCGGTAATGCAGTCGAGTAGAGATGATTGCATATCAATCGTAGTGCCGACAACTCGCGGTTGGGCAGCCGTCAGGCCGCTCCATAATAACCGGATATCTTCTGAAGGGACTGACTGCGAGGAGTGTTGCTCGACGACAGACCTGTCAGCCTATTTGACCGATCTCCTTCTGACCTTCATCGACAATACGCTTCCCGATGAACCGGCAAAAGCCACTGGTGATCTTTCAAGCGAGATCAGATATTCGAGCTGCAGCTGACCTGCGCCAACTCGCAAGCCCTGCTGCCATACATCTAGTCCATCCGATTTGCGCCACAAGGTCGCCATCTAACACGCTTAAGGGCTCATTCGTGTATACCAGACCCGCCCGGTTGAAGAGAGGACTAGTCCTGAGACGCAAATCGATTAACCAAGATTATGCTCATCACAAAGACCACCTATCCGTTCACATTTCCCTATGACCTCGGGCATAATATCAAGGCTGCAGTCTTGGCACCTGCGAGCTAGAACGACTGCTAGATCTTGTTCCTGTCAGTGCCAGGGTTGACCGAGATTTTTCAGTGCCAGGGAGCGCTGGATTCAGCACGCCGAGTTTGCACATGATTTCGGTACTTCCGACCAGGTATGCTAATGTGACCGGATTACCCTGAGGATGGAAAGACATGTCTTTGGGGTTGACGACCGACAATTCCGACCCCGAGAAAGGCATGTCGCTCATGAATCAGCAATGTTAGATCTGGGCTGGAATTCGAACATCCCGAGTAAAGACTCATTTAGCCAGCATCTATCGTAGCCAAGGCAACCGGATCCTTGCAACTTAAGACAGTCCAGGGTCTACTGCTCGCCCAACCACTCACTGTCAAACTGTCTTGGCCTTTCTGCAGCTTACAGTCCTCCTGGTCAGTTCTCATATATGCTACCATAGTACATTTCGGAATGTTCAGATATCTTTAGACTTGTGGACAGATCTCTTCCTGAGCCACTACCAAGGCTCCTGACGGCAGAAACGCAAGCACCAGAAACGCAAGCACCAGAAACGCCCTTATCAGACAGCAGTCCAATCCAAATCGTCAAAAGCACTCCGTGTGGGCTAAGCGGCATTGCAGCTCTTCAAGACTCAGCTATCCGGCATTTGGGCCTAAGCTCTTCTACTTTGGACGCCCATACTTTGGCGAGAGTTGTTCCACCGCAAATTATAACAAGAGGCTCCAGCAGATTGATAAATCCCACCAATAGCAAGTACTCGACTGTCGTACCCAGGAAGCTGTTCACTACATGCGATTGGGATCTGTGCAGCATAAATTGACCATTTTGACCGGCTTGTAAATGTCGGGACAAGAAACTTCATCAATGTGTTTCGCCATATCCTCCCACTGGGGCCGAACGGAATCCCACATCTGCCGTATCCTCTCCGTCCCACGAAGAGCGTCTGCGGTTCTTTGAGATTATGAGACCATCGTTTTGACAGATCCACTGTAACCGTCGCTGCCGTTGAAGATTAAACTCCTTCTAGACTCCAACTGAGTCTTGAGTCATTGGTCGGTAAGACAAAGCAGTTAAGAGCCCAAAAGAAACAAAGAGCTAAGCTTACAGGGCTCCACCTAGCGCTTATCATCTCTACAGCCTAGAAGATTACAATCAGTCCTGATAACATTTTCTAGGGCCATACCAAGCCAAATGTAGTAGACTGTATATACCATGTTTAATATATTAATAGTGAAATTAGTGATAGAGAGTAAGCACCCCTGGATACAATGTGGGGTCTCTATTTATATACTCTAATAAATATAGACTAATAACTTTAAAGAGATCCCCTCTAGTAATAAAGACAATAGATAACACTAAGCCCTAAGTTAAATCCATACTAATATTGTGAAATTTCTAAAGACTAATCTCACTATTTCTTTAAGTGCTTAGCCGTTTATAATCCCACTTATATAGTAAGTTAAGGCCATTATAGTAAGGGTAAACTATAGCTTTACTTCTACCGACTATACACTAGCTTTAGTGTTACGACCTAACTAATAGAGAAGGTTACGGGACCATAGATCACGTGATGTATACAGGCCGATAGTGTGTAATTAATAACGGTTAACACTAGATAACCTCCTATACATTAATATACTATAATTAATAGCAATTAATTACTATTAACCACTATAGACTATATAAATATATAGAATCTAGTAAGTACTATAAGTCTTTTAAAAGTATTTACTAGTTATTAATATAACTTAGTTATACTCCTACCTTTAGTAGATAGTATATTACTAGATATAATGTTATAACTAATATTATAATATAAACCTAACTTAGCCCCTTAGAACCTTAGTTACTGATTTATCTCTTACCTACCCTATACCAGGATAGACTAGATTATTATATATTAATAGCTCTTATCTAGATAGTTTTTATATACTATCTATATAATATTTTAAAAATACTATATAGTACTTTAGGTTAGTGAAGATACTATAATGGCTAATATACTCCCTAGTAATATAAAAATCCAAGCTAAGCTATAAATACTTAGAAACTATCTTAATACTATAGGTAATAGTAGAGAGTTAATCTAGGAATATATAGACAATATTATAACTATATAGAATACAATTAATATACTTAATAAGCAAAATAATACCTTATAGTAGTAAAATAATATTCTATTAGAATATATTAATGTCTATAATACTACTATTAATGCTATAAATATTACTACTTAAATAATTACTAATATAAAGTATAAGTAAAAAAACTAAAGAGTATATAAAGAAGGATATATTCTTAAGATTAATAAGCTTAATAAGTTTAGTAAAAACCCTCTAAAGATTAAGGACTTTTTTATATAGCTTAAGATTTACTTTATTTACTTTTTAAAAATACTTAAGGAGGAAAAAGCTAAGGTTAATTTTATTACTATATATTTTAAAGGAAATACTAAAAAAATATTTACTTTAGTTTTTAAGGAATAATAAGAATTCTTTAGTAAAAACCTAATAAAAAAGATAAATATAGCTATAAGACTAAATAAGTCTATAAGAGTTTTAAAAACTTTAAGAAGTGGGTAGAGAATGTATTTGATATTGTTAATAAAAAATAATAAGTAGTTACTAAACTTAAAAACCTATAGTAAATAAAGTTTACTACCTACTATATTAGAAAAGTATAATAACTAAAAACTATTCTAGAGTAGGATAAAGAGGTTATTATTAACTTTATTTATATTAGACTAAAGGATAAAGTTAAGGATAAATTTATAAAGGTAAATAAGTTATTTAATATAGTACTAAAATATACCACAATAGCAATCTATATTAATAAATACCTCTATTAAAAAGAGCTTAAAAAGAAATATTATAATATATTTACCTATCTATATAATAATACCAATTAGGGAAAAAAACATAATACTACCTTATAGGGAATATATATAGGATCTATAGAAATTAGCAATATAGAAAGAAAGAAGCATAATAAGAAGACTATTAAATGCTATAACTATAGTAAAAAGGGATACTTTATATATAAATGTTAAAGCCCTAAGACAAATAAAAAGATATATTTTAAAGTATCTAAGGAAAGGCAAATTATTACTACTAATATAGAAAAGCAAACTAAAATTAGAATAATTGCAATAGTAACTGGAGTAACCCTATATAAAGTAATATATTAGACTGTATACTATAATAATTAGTGCTAAGTATATAAAGATAGAAAAGATAATAGATTCTATTTAAGACAGAATATATACTATATAAAGGCATAATAATACTAAGAAGAAGGACTATATAATATCTATTATAACATTCTTCTATCTATATACTAGAATACCTATAATAATATATAAAAAGATAACTTTAATTTAGAAAGATAGATAAGATATCTTTACTAAAGGAATAAAGTTATACCCTTAGATAATAATAACTATTACTAATATATATATAATATAAGGATAATTCAATATATATTTACCCCCTATAATAAGGACTTATAGAACTATATATATAATCTTACTAAGGTAGTTACTAGAGTTAAAGATTACACTAGAATATTAATAACTAGTTAGTTAATAAAGAAGGAATATAAAGTTATATAGTACTTAAAGTTTAAGGTTAATAAAAGTAATATAGATAAGAGAAAGCTAGAAAGGATTATATATACTAGATAGAATATATATAGGAGCTAATATAGAATAAATAAACCTAAGTTAATTAGAAAATAGCAAAGGAGATAATAATATAAATTTACTAAATAAGAAACTAAGTGGGAAAAAGAATAGAAAGAAGCCTATATAGTATATTTTAGGGAATAAATAGAGTGGCTACTAGTACTAGAGATTAAATAAGAAGACCTTATGGAAGGATAGTAAACAATTGTAGCTATATAATAAATAATAAGCAATAAAAAGGAGAGAGCTATATAAACTCTAGTAGACCTCTACCTTAACTTCACCTTTAAAGAAATGGAAAGAAGCTATAAAGGATAGTGGAATAGAATAAACAAAAACTCACTAGAGCAATACATTAATCTATAATACCTAAAGTAGATATTAGAAATAATATTAATACTAGAAGAAATAGTAGTAACTGAAGAATAATAGGAAATATAGATTATAGTAGAAAGAATAGGTGCTATAACCCAATAATAAAATACTAGTAGAACATTCTATCTATATAGGATCCCTATGGTATAAACACTAATAGATGTTTAAATAGGAAACCCTATGGATAACCCAATTTTATACTAATACTACTAATAATACTATACTGTCTTATGGGTTTTATACTACTATTATAATTGTAAGAAATACTAGTATAAGAAAGTATAGAATAACTATTTCCCTATATAAGTTATAATCACACTACTTTAAGAATAGTATAGTATAATAGAGCTTATAGAGTACTAAATGGTAGAATAAACTACTTATAATATTATAGTTATATAACTAGCACTATATATATATAATAGAGAATATATATTAAGGGAAGAACTGGATAGATATTAGTACCCTAAATGCAAAGTATATAAAAAAGCTAAGATTAACTAATAGCACTATATAAAAAATAAATAATACTGTCTATAAAGAGACTATAGGCAAGGCAATAATAAAAGAAAAAATAATAAAAGGCTCTATATATAATAACAAGCTTAATGAAAATGATATAATGGTTAAAAATAATAACCTAAGTATAGATAGGGAAGAATTAGTTTACTACTCTTATAAATAGTAGAGCTAAAGAGAATTTAATTAAACTAAGTATTATTAATTAATTCTAGCTACTATGGAAGGACAAATAAAAATTATATTTAATAGGAGATTTCTAAGGAAGAATATTTAACTATAATAGAGGCTATATAAGACAAGAGACTAATTAATTTAAAATCTTTATAATAGAATGAAAACAGAATATTACCTTTGACATTATACTAATTAAAAACTATAACATAGTTCTAGAATATCTATGGCTTAAATAATATAACCTATTAATTTATTAGCATACTAGCTAGGTATAAGCCTTTTAAGGTAATATAGCTAATAATTAGTAATATTATAATAAGAGATTTTAAACTTTAAGTAATAAGAATATTAAAGATAGAAAGAGAGATAACTTTCTAAAAGAAACATAACATAAATAATAGAAAGAGTATGCAAAATAATGTTAAAGAATAATTAGATTTCTCAAATACTAGTTTATATAGCTTAATAAAGACTTAAAGATATAAACTAATAGCTAAGAAAATAGACTAAAGAATACCTTATAATAGTACTGGAAATATAAAAAGCTCTTTAAAGAAGAACTAGAAACTAGACTATTCTAATATTCACAATGGATTATATTATATATCTTAAAGATAGAATAGAACCGGGCTTCTATTCTATTTATAACTTTAATAATAAGGAAAGTAATATACTAAAAGAATACCTAGAGGAAAACCTATGTAAAGGTTATATATAGATATTCCAATTCTCAGTAGGTTACCCTATTATGTTTATACTAAAGAAGAATAGCAAACTATAACTAGTAGTTAACTATAGATAACTTAATGAAATCATACTAAAAGACTATATACTACTTCTATTAATTAGTGAGATAAAGGACTAGCTATATAGCAAGAGAATATTCATGGCCCTAGACCTTAAAGAAGTCTATAACCTTATTTAAATTAAAGAAAGAAATGAATAAAAGATAGTATTTTGAATAAAGTATAGATTATTTAAGTATTTAGTAATACCCTTTAGGCTTACTAATATACTAACCTTATTCTAGAAGATAATTAATAATATTCTAAGGGAGTACCTTAATTGCTTTGTAATATACTATTTTAATAATATTTTTATTTTTTAGATAATAAAAAAGAATATAAGGAATATATATATATAGTACTTAAACTACTTAAAGATATAAATCTACTAGTAGAACTAGAGAAGAGTAAGTTCTATATAGAAAAAGTAGAATTTCTAGGATATATTATATTCTACAATAAAATTTATATAGACCCTAAGAAAATTGTAGTAGTTACTAAATGAAAGGAACCTACTAATATTAAAGAAATACAAGCCTTCCTTAGATTCACTAATTATTACTAAAAGTTCCTAAAAGACTTTAGCAAAATCACTATATCTTTATAAACCTAATAAAAAGAAAGTTACTAATGATAATTTGCTTAATATTAAAACAAACTATAACAGAAGGCATTTAAATGTATTAAAGGACTTATTCTTAGTAAGCCAGTACTTAAGATATTTAACCCTAATAAAGAAGTAGAATTAGAAACTAATGCCTTAGACTTTGCCCTTAGAGCATAGATTAGACAATATAATGAAAATGGCAAGCTATACCCAATTGCATTTTACTTCTATAAGCTCTATAGACTAGAACTTAACTATCCAATTTATAATAAGGAATTCTTAGTAATTATTAATGCTATAAAAGAATTCAGATACTATATACTTAGAAGTAAGTACTAATAAAGATTTATATAGACTATAAGAATATTATATACTTTATAATAACTTAGTAACTTAGTGGATAATAACTGAGATATATAGAATATATATTAGAATTTAACTATATTATAATCCACTGAAAGAAATAGAGAATGGCAGAGCAGATGCCATTAGTTAAAGACTAGACCTTAATATAGAATAAACCCTAATTAAAGAATAACTACTGGAAAAAACACTAAAAGGATACTATAGGTAGATTAAAAGTATAATGAAACTACTATGCTACTATAAGAATACTTATAAGAATTATAATAACTAGGATTGAATTAGTTTCTATTGTTTTATATATAGTATATTCTAAAATAAGAAATAAAATAATACTTAAATGAAAGGATAACTCTATTCTACTAATTAGAGTACTATATTATGGAATAGTACTACTAGAAATACTATAAAGAGGTAAAGTAAAAATTCAAGAAGGTTTATAAACTAATGACAATACTAATATATATTTAAAAACCTTACTATATAGTATAACCACTATATACTAGAAATTATAAAAGTAAAACAATAGTTTAATAATAAAGATAAATAAGTAAAGATTGTACTAATATAATAAATCAAACCTACTGTTATTAAGGATAAAGCTAAATAATCTAGACTTATTAGAGAGATATATAAATTACCACTCTATAGATACCCTAAAGTAAATAAAATAATAGAATAACTTAAAGAAAGGTATACTTTCTCTAGAATAAAAAACAAGTTAAAGAAGTTATTAAGGAATACTATAAATGTATAACTAATAAAGTATAATACTATAAACTATATAGGCTACTATAACCCCTATTAGTCCTGTGTAACTATGGGACTTAATATTAATAGACTTTATTATAAAACTACCCCTATTATATAACCCCACTACTAAAGTAGTGTATAATAGTATTTTTATTATTATAAACAGATTTATAAAGTTTTCTTACTTTATACTATACTAGAAAGTAATAAATATAGAATAGTTTTTCTATATTTTTTTATAAATAATTATTAGTATATATAGACTACTAAATAATATTATCTTAAATAGAGGACTACTATTTGTATTTAAGTTTTAGTAAAGCCTTATGGCTAGAATAGGCCTAAACTATAAGCTTATAATAGCTTGGAGACTATTAGTAAATAGACAAACTAAATAAATAAACCAAATACTAGAAGTATATTTATAATACTACATTAACTATAAATAGAATAACTGGCTAGAGAAACTACTAATAGTACAATATACCTATAATATAGCAGTTAGCAAAAGCATAAAAATAACTCTAGTAATAGCTAACTTTAGGTTTATACTAGAACCATTCTATAAGACTAAAGAAAGACTAGATATACTAAAAGCAATCATTAAGATAGAAGACCTATAGAACCTTTATAATGAACTATAAAAACAACTCTCCTTTATATAGTAATAAATAGCTAAACACTATAATAAGAAAAGATTGAAAGGACTGACTTTTTTAGAGAGAGATATAGTCTACCTTATAACAAAAAATATCTCAATAATATAGCTAAATAAAAAACTTAATATTTAATATCTAGAACCCTATAAGGTTATAGAGAAAATTAGCAAAGATAACTACTAACTTAATATACTGGATAAATTATAGATATACTTAGTTTTTTATATATTTCTACTAGAGACTACAGTAGATATAATATATATTGGAAAACAATTAAACCTAGTTATTATACCTTAAGAAGAATAGGAAGTTAAGAAAATCCTAGATTTATAAATAAAAGATAGATAAGTGGAATACTATGTTAAATAGAAGGACTACCCTAATGTAAATAATATATAGAAACCCCTACAATACCTTATAAATGCCTAGAAGAAAATATAGGAGTATTTAAAGATATAATATTAAAATCAAGGCCAGAAGGGTCTAATAGGGAGCTCCAGTTAATAGGGGTATAATCCTCTAATAATTATACTTTAGATAAAAGGGCCTTATACTCTTAAGCCTTTATAGCCTCCACTACCTCTAGCTTATCTAAATCTTCTATATTATAATAAAGTATCTCTACTATCTTAGTATAAAGCGCTTTTTCCTATTAATAAAGGCACTATAGATAGGCTAAAGCCTCTAAAAGATCTATCTCTACCTATTTCTTTTACTCCTCTAAACAATCCTTTTTATAAGAGATATAAATAACTTACAATCTATTAAAAACAAATAATAGTATAGATAGAAAGAATAACTTATAAGCCTATATAGAGACACTATTAAAGTTATAATCTACCTGCTTTAACTTAATATAGTAGTTATATTAATACTTACCCTCTATAATAATATAAGGATAGTTTAAATAAAAACAAGGTATATAATAAGGCATTTTAAAACTAAATTTATTTATATAAGTAGTAATAGTATAATAATACTTAGTAGTTACTTTAGGCCTAAATATATACTTAGTAATATATAAAGATATAGTAATAAAAGAAAGAAGTTACCTACTAAACTAAAGTAGTAGCAAGAAGTAGTCTTAGGGACTAGACCACCTAGAAAGGGCATTATATTATGATCTAACTAATAGAGAAGGTTATAGAACTATAGATTATATAATATATACAGGCTAATAGTATATAATTAATAATGGTTAATACTAGATAACCTTCTATATATTAATATACTATAATTAATAGTAATTAATTACCATTAACTACTATAGACTATATAGATATATAGGACCTAGTGAGTACTATAAGTCCCTTAGAAGTACTTACTAGCTATTAATATAACTTAGTTATACTCCTACCTTTAGTAAATAGTATATTACTAGATGTAATACTATGACTAATACTATAATATAAACCCAACTCAGCCCCTTAGGACCTTAGTTACTAATCTACCCCTCACCTACCCTATACCAGAATAGGCTAGATTATTACATTTAACTAGGTAGCACTAATAGTATAGTAGTGGATTTAAAGTAAGACTAGTAAAAAACTTATCTAGAAACATTAATAGAGTTTCTTATATAAGATTAGAGTTTATTAAAATAGTCTACCCTTATTACTAAAGCACTACTAAAGACTTTCTTTATAAAAGTTAAAGATATAATACTAATCTATTATTCTTAGGGTTAATAGATGGTAAGTCCGCTCTAGAGGGTCTTAGACAGCCTTCTAAAGATACCACTATAGCTATAATGTTAGATACTTACTTTTAGTATCTAAGTGATAATTATAATAGAGTAGGTATATATGATAAGAAGAAAGAATAATAGTAGATATAAATAATAGTAGCCTTAGCCCGTAGGATTAAAGAACAGAGACAAACAATAAGGGATTATTAGAATCACCCATTGGTTAGAGCCAGAGAACAATAAGGGGGCTGCTGCAGCAGCAGTAGCAAACGCGTATATAGTCGGTTAGCCCCAAGTGACAATTATATGTTGAATTATCAGCCAATGACAATGGCCAAGTGCCGCTGACAGTCGGCAGATTCCCCTACGACCAAGTCATTCACGCCATCGCCTGAACAGCTGCAGTGCCGAGGCGTCATGGTCAAATTCCAGTAAATTCGATGCCTTCAACGATAATGGAAGTCGGTTGCCTTTGCCAGCCGAGCGCGACCAGCAGGTACTGAGCGGGTGCCACAAGCGGTTGGCAGTAAAGAACCGCAATGTATAATGACTGCAAGAAGACCGGCCAGACTGGTGGTCAATCTTTATATCTTATACTGTCAGATATTGTACACCTGGTGAATTCGGCAGCTTGTCTAGAAAGGAGCCGTACACTTAAAGCCTTAGAGGCTAAGTGCCGCTGGTTTATTCCGGCCATTATGTCCAGTAAGTAATTTAGGTTTCTAGCATTCTTAATATTATAGCGTTTAATATAGTAAACAAGGTTAAATAGCTTATTACTATTAATGTTTATACTATTTAACCTTACTAACCTAAGACCTTACTATTTTATATCTAAGAGCCTTATACTATCTTAGATAATATAGATATTAATTAAGAAATAGTAAGAGTTTTTAAATATCTTTTATAGTAAAAGAAGGTCTATAATAAGCTTAGTATATAATATTAATAGTCTATTTAAGTTCTTTTATTAATATAAAGATAACCTATAGCTATAAACTTTATAAATAAAGTAAGCCATTTATATAGTATATTTCTATATTTAAAAATATTTCCTATAATTACTAAGGATATACTCTTATATAAAGTATAAATATAAATATAATATTATATTTTATAAAGTATTCCCCTTAAGTATAGAGTAAAGGCTACTTAAGGGAGAATAGTAAGTATTCCCTTCTAGCTATACTAAAGTTAAATAGATTATATAAATGCTTAATTATCTATTATATAGTAGGTTTAACCCTTCTATATACTTAATTATCTATATTTTAAAGACTATATTAAGACTTTAACTATATAGAAAATGTCTCTTTTATAGCTATAAAGACTATAGTTATAAATATAGTTATAAATAAACTAATAGTAATATAATTAATAAGGTAAAAGTAATAGAGTTTTCTATTTATAGAATATATTAAATATTATTTAGGCCTTTTTAAAATACTTAAAAAAAGCTTTTTATTTCTCTTTACTAAAGTGTTTAGCTCTAGCTTTTATTAGCTAAAGTATAATTATTTAATTTTTTTAAAAGAGAATTTTCTTTTTCTACCTTTTATTCTTTAATAATCTAGATTAGAATAATTTAGTAGATATTTAAAGGGCTTAAATATTAGGTTTTATTACTATTAGTAATACTATTTATTAATAAATTAAAAAAGGTTTTTTAAAATAAATAGACTTATTTATATCTAGCTATATATAGCCTTAGTAAACTATTTAGTAAAGGGATTTAGCTTAAGAATATCTTTAGTATTTTAGTTATTTAGTTAGTTTATTATAAGTTATAATATTATTAATAACCCCTTTAAGTATAGAGCAAAGGCTATTTAAAGAGGGAGGGAATAGAGGGGCTATAAGTCTTCCCTTTCTTCTAGCTATATTAAGGTTAAATAGGTAATATAAATGTCTAATTGCCTATTATATAATAAATATACTTAATCATTTATATCTTAAGGACTATATTAAGGCTTTAACTATATACTATAGAAACTATAGTTATAAATATAGTTATAAATAGACTAATAGTAATATAATTAATAAATAGTATTTTCTATCTATAGAGTAAGGAATATATTAAACATTATATTATATTCTCTAAAATACCTAAATTCTTTTACTAAGCAATATAATAAATAGCTATTTTTACTATTTTAATAGTTTAATAGACTTTAAAATATAGATAGGTCTATTATTTAAAGAAAACCCTAGTAGGCTTACTAGTTTTATTTACCTTTTTCTTATCTCTTTAGTTTTAAAGAGAGCTTAGGTTTAGACTATTAGACTATTATTTAAAGGGCTTAAAGCTCTAGTCTATTATATAATATAAACTATTAGTAATACTATTCTTTAAAGGCCTCTTAAAATAAATAAACTTATCTTTATTTAGCTATTTCTAGTCTAAGTAGGCTATTAGTATTTCTATTCTAGAGGGATTATACTATCTCTAGCATTTTAGTTTATATTCTTTATTAAGCTACTATATTATTAATAATAAAGATTTTAGTAATAAAAGGAAAAGAAAGAGAGAGATATATAATAGAGAAATAAAGGCTTTTTTATATATATTTCTTAAATTCTATTTTAGGGCTAGGCTTTATATATTAGATTATATATTCCTAGCCTAATATAGCTATAGTACTATCTATAGCTATAGCCGTTATATATACCTTTGCTTTATTAAAATATATATTAACGAATAGTATATATATATATTAAGTGGTTAGTTTACTAACTATAGGTCCCCCTAACTATATATACTTATACTTACTATTACTATTACTATTATAGTTCCTTTATTATTCTCTGGCTCTAGCTAATAGAAAATATTAATTATATACTATAGTTTAATAATCCCTTTATTATTTAATACTATTCTTTAGTTTTATAGATAGTAAGGCTACTATTATTTATATATACTATTATTCTTTTTTCTATACTAAATATACCTATTATATTATAATATTATTAATAAATCTTAAATTTAATAGTATATATATAGAAAGAAAAAAAAAGAGAGATAATAAAAAAAGTAAAGGCCTTTTTATATATATTTCTTAAACTTTATTTTAAAGCTAAACTTTATATACTAAATTATATATTTCTAGTTTAATATAGCTATAGTACTATTTATAGCTATAGCTATTATATATCTATATAGCCTAATGACTTTTACTAGAATTATAATATATATAGTATTTAGACCTTAGTATATTATACCTTTAGCTAGCCTTATTAAAATATATATAAGGGCTAAATAAATAGGCTAATAAATAGTATATATATATATTAAGTCTATTAATTATAAATCCCCCTAACTATATATACTTTTACTATTACTACTATTATTATAGCCCTTTTATTATTCTCTAGCTTTAGCTAATAGAAAATATTAATTATATACTATAGTTTAATAATCCCTTTATTATTTAATACTATTCTTTAGTTTTATAAATAGTAAGGCTACTATTATTTATATATACTATTATTCTTTTTTCTATACTAAATATACTTACTATATTATATTTTATAAAGTATATTATAACTATTTTTATATTAAACTAACTTAAGTTATTTTATAATATTAAAAGCTAGTTAATTAAAAAGCTAAAGACCTTTAATTCTTTCTTTAAACTATTTAAAACTATATTTATAACTTAATAGCTATATTTAAATACTAAAATCTTTCTATAATAATAAGAAAAAGAATATATAGTATAAAGTATAAATAGTAAAGAGTAAATAAATAGTAAAAGTAGTATTTAGTAACTTAGTAACTAATATAATTATAAATAGTAAAGAGAAATAATAATAAAGCCATTATTAAACTACTTTTATATATAGAGTAACTAACTAATTAAGTAACTAAGTTATAAATAGCTATAACTTAAATATATATATACTATTATAAGCTATATATATATAGATATATAATATAATAGAATATTAAGTAAAATAGAAAGATCTTTCTATTTAGTATATTTATATAGCTCTATATACTTCTTATTATAAAACTAGTAATTTATTAATCTAACTATTATTTTTTAAAAGCTATAGACTAATAGAAGTTTAAATGGAGTGCTTAAAAACATAAATACTACCTAGAGAAAAAGCCTTTAAAAGTGCTCTATATAGTAACTAATTATCTATATAGTAGTTTATAATTCTATTTTTAAAGCTATTAGGCTTAGTTTTTTAATTAGTTACTTTACTAAAATATAGAGATAGTTATTATATTAAATGAGTTTATATTTATTTTTAATAAGGTTTAAAAAGTTTAGTCTCTTTATATAAAGCCTAAATAATAGTAAAAAAATACTATAGATATTAAGTAAATACTTTAATAAATATATTATAAATTAGTTTTTTAAAGTAGTAAATAGATTTAGTATTAATTACTTTATTTAGAGTTTATAATATAGATATAAAACTAATTTAAAGTAATATAATACTTTATAAACCCATTTTTATAGTCTAATATAAACTACTAAAATAGATAGACTCTTATAAAGCATTTTTAATATTATTACTCTATAAAAGAATTAGCTAGTATTAATAATACTTTATTCTTTTTAATTATATACCTAGAGGTAAAAGTAAGACAATTTAAAGAAGAGTAGTAAAGTAAACTTACTAAAATTTCTAGTCTCTAGATAGCTTAGAAAGTAGCCTTAAAGTTATATTAAGCCTTTCTCTAGAACTCCTTAAGTTTCTCTAGGCAATAATAGCGCTTATATAGTGTATAAGACTCAGCCTTATTACATCTAGTCATTACCCTAACATTAAAACCCAGAGGAATAATGACATGGCAGAATCGTTGTTCCATTGGCCTTAGATGTTCGTGACTCGGTTACCAGGAGACGTTACATGTGCCCTGAATATCAATGCGCATCCACCCATCTCTGTCGGATCCTGGGCGGAGAGATCGCGGGATATTGATACCATAGTTCACGACTTCCCGCGCGTTCGCCGAGTGCCAGCCTGTACAGTTATTGGGAGTATACCTTCGTCCCACTCCTCAATAAGACGCTCAAATACCTGTAGAACAAATGGGGCGACGTCCCGTAGACAAGGGTTCTAAGGAATGTAAGCGTTCTTAGACTTCCCCTTCTTCTCCTTGCCTAGCGCTCGTTTAACAATGCCATGTTTAAGAGTGCCCAAGACTATAGGATAGTAAGGAAGAACTTAAAAACATCATTAACTAAGATAAGATCCTAGTCGCCTATATAGACAAATATAAGCTTTTAGTACTATACTATATTATTATTAGTAGAGTAATAAGGGTTTATAGAAGTCTTCTATTAGCATTAGAAATACTATTAACTATTTAAATATAGTAATTAATAAAGATATTCTAAATCTAAAAATAGTTCTCTATATAAGTAAAGAATAAGTCTCTATAGTTAAAATACTAGCTATTATTATTCTATGCCTTAATGTATTCTCTATTTTAATAATTTAGTATTATACTAAACTCCTTATTAATAATCCCTCCTTATTATAATCCCTCCTTATTAATAATTGCATAGATATTAGAGGAGTCTTTTCTAACTATTAATTGCTTACCCCTATTAAATCCATAGATATAATAACACCTCTGCTTAGTAGCGCTTATAAAGTCAAGGAGCTATTTAGGAGTTTATAAGGGCAAAAGATAGAAGTCAATCTAATACTTATATAGGAATCCAGTGGTAATATGGGTTTGTAGTACCACTATATAATGGTCTAGAGCCCCGACAGTATATGCTAATGATAGCATTCCCATTACCGGCTGACTCGACAGACTATAAGGCTCCCTTATCCCCGCTATGATTTGGTATGACGGTTGGAGACTGATCGCTTGCTAGGAGGGCTGAACCCGTGGCCCTGTTGAAGATGTATAGTGGTAAGGCTGGACTGCTCTTGAACGAACCTCCACTGAACAGTGAAATCTAAAGCATTCGTTATGCCGGATGGGGGAGATATAGTACGGGCATTATCTTTGATGAATCTTCCAGTCTCTAGGTTATGCGTGGTTCAGTACGGGTGGAAATGAGTATTGATGGAGTCTCCAGGTCTGCGAAAAGTCTTCGTGGTTCGTCTGGGCCCTAAGTGTACCTTACAAGGCACTTTCAATTACTTAGACAATAGTGTTCGCAAAGTACTAACAATCCTAACCCTATATATAGTTAGGTTAGCTAATAGAGCCCCTAGTATATTATAGAGTAGCTATTATTATAGAGAGACCTACCGATCCTCACTAGTATTATATACATTAAGTTCTATAATATACTACTGTTTTCTTTTTACTATAATAATTATATATAAAAATAGAAGTCCTAGTAGTTATATTACTTTTAGATAAATTAAAAACTTTCTTTTTATTATTAATACTTCTAATTATATATAAATCATTATTACTAATTAATATAATAAACTAAAGTTAAAAATATAATATAATAGATAAATTCTATTAGTAATAATTACTAAATTATTATCTCTATTATACTTAAAATACTATTTAGTATATATATTAAAGATTTAATATATTAGGAAAAGATAATTAATTTAAATACTTAGTACTATTACTATTTATTATTCTATATAGATAAAATAATAGTATTATTAAAATCTATTATAAAAATTAAAGCTTTCTTACTTAAGTTATTATTAATTTAATAATATATAGTTCTATATAGTTTATTAATTTTATTAATAGAGTTAAACAAGTTTCTATATAAAGAGCTTATTTATTAGTATTCTTAACCTATTTAAACTTAAACTAGTTAGAATTATTTATTTACTAGAAATTTATAACTACTAGGGACTATTTCTATTTAAGCTGCCTTTAATATTTAATATACTACTAGATTAGGTATTTCTAATATAGAAGCTAATAAAGTAAAAAGTCAAGGGTTAGCTATACCCTAACTTATTCATTAATTAATACTTAATAGCTATGAACTCTCTATTAGCAGATATAAATACATCCACTTGCGTGGGTAAATCATGGGCCAATCTTATGCCTTCCTATCTAGCCAGAAGCCAATTGGGGTTGTAATAAGTTCGAACCCTCCATCAACAGCTCACTGCCTTGGCCACGTGTCAACCTGCGTGATATGTCTTACAAACCGAATCGTCGACACAACCGGCTCCAATTCTCAATGTATGCGAGCGCACTCAAGCAACTGTGTAAGTCGCTCAAGGTGCAATCGAACGATCCAGTGGGCTGAGCACCATAGGCCGGCCATTCTCGGTGTCTTCACCGGCAAGGTGAATAGCATACCATGGGCGCTATTCTCCTCCATCATGAGCATACTACTTCCGTAATTCATGTCCGGTGACCTTGGTGGCTGACGCGTTCAGCTTCAGCTTCTATCAGCTTCCCAAATGAGAGCATGCGTTCATGAAAGCGGACAAGGCTCGGCAACGCGCTTATTGGATGATTATAATAGGAGATAAGGTAATTCTCTATCTCAATGCCTCAGAGCAGCAATTTACCTCTACCGGGTGTGATGTGGGATTTCCCGTTCGTGTGCCCCAATGGGATACAAGCGACTTCGAGGACGCCCCTCTAATGATAAAGACAATATCAAATCAATAGATAACACTTGGCAAGAACATTCAATTGAGAAAAGGTTGTGGCTATAGTAATGCCAGTGCTAAAATTTTCTATAGGGTGTGATTTAGACCCTTATACTAAACTTTATTAGCCGTTGTCTAAGTTAGTAAAGCAGTGTATAGTAGCTATAATTAACCTTAATGCCTTCTTTAGATATAACTTATTATTGCCTATATTAATATATAAACGCGCTAAGTCTACAATCTAACTTATTAGTCTTAACTAATCTTATCTATTAATATAGTACTTAGAAAAGCTATATGCCCTTTCTTAAACTAGCTTTATTTTATAGTATTAATAATTAAAAGGGATCTTTATAAAACATTTATTTAGTTCTATTAATGGCTAATAAGAATAAAATACTAACTAAGATAAGTAGTAAGAATAAACTATAAGTTATTAAAATAGATAATAAATTATTAAGAATAAAAACAGGCCTTTAAAATAGATAATAAAGTTAGTAATCTGTTTATAAATTAGAATTAAAGCTTTTAAAAATAGTAGACTTAAAATTAAATACTAGTAAAGTAAAGAGATTATTAAACTACTAATATTATTTATTAGCTAGAGCTAGAGAATAATAAAAGGGCTATAGTAGTAGTAATAATAGTAACTATATATAAGTATATAAAGTTAGGGGGACCTATAGTTAGTAAACTTAATATATATATATACTATTTATTAGCTCTAGCCCTTATATATATTTTAATAAGGCTAGCTAAAGGTACTATTATTAAGAGTAATATACTAAGGTTAGAATACTATCTTTATAATTCTAGTAGAAGTTATTAAGCATATAATAGCTATAGCTATAGATAGTACTATAGCTATATTAGGCTAGAAATATATAATTTAGTATATAAAGTCTAGCTCTAAAATAGAGTTTAAGAAATATATATAAAAAGGCCTTTACTCTTTTTATTATCTTTCTCTTTCTTTTCCTTCTATATATATACTACTAGATTTAATATTTATTAATACTATATATACTATAGATTTAACTAAAAGCTAAAATACTAGGGGTATTTTAAGCCCCTAAGAACAATTTATATTACCTAAGGCTATAAATAATTAGGCTGCTAATACTTAACTATTAGCATTATATAATTCTCTCTATATTAAAATTAAAAATAAAAATCCCACTAATATAAAAATAACCTAAAATATAAGAAATAACTATATTTACTTAGTTTATTAATAGTAATAAAGTCTATTAATATAAATATAATAAATAGTCTATATTAAGCTTTATTATAACTATAAACTTAATAAGTAAAGTTATAGTATTATTAAATAATTCATTTAATATTATAATTCTAATAGCTATACTAATAATATAACTACTATAGTAAATAGTACTATATAAAGTAACTTATAGAAATAAAAATATAATAGCTTTTCTTTTAGATACTAAGTAAGCATTAATGCTATTAATTATTAATATCCATTTCACTTAGTTACTTAGGGTAAATAATATAATAGTAGTGTTTTAAAATGTTTAAAAGTACTAAATACCTTATTTATAAATAAGTAAAGGTAAATACTTAAGTATATTTAATAAGTAGCTTTTATACTTTTAATATATCTTTATAATATAGTAATATTATTTTAAAGATAAAAGTTTAAAGCTATTAAAATCTATTTTAGTAAGCTATATAATTCTAGAAAATAACTTTAATTCTAACTAAGTACTTAATATATAAGAAAAGTATAAAGTGTTTTAAAAGATTAAAACATTAGTTTGCTTTTATAGTAGGGTTTATAGGCATTTATAGTTTAAATTAATTAATTTTTATAGTTTTATTTATAAATTTAAACTTTAAAGTTTATTTAATATATTAAGTTTAATAGATTTATTATTTTAAAAGATATTTAAAAGTAAATTACCTTTTAGTTAATAATATAGGTTTTTTATTTTCTATAAAGTAAATATTAATTTCTATTATAAATAATAGGTAATAAACTTAGTATAGTAATTAATAGATAATTTAAAACCTTTAATAACTTTTAAAGCTAGTTTAATTATATATAATTAAAATAGCTACTTTATTATTAATAAGAACTAACCTATAGAGTTTCTAAAAGATATACTTAAGTATAATTATAGTAAATAAAAGAATATAAGAAAACTATATATATATTAACTTAAATACTTTAAAGCTTTATTAAACTAAATATTTAACTTTTTCTAAGTATGGAAATTTAATTTTAGTACTAAGCTAAAGGCAAGCTTTAAGCTTAAGTATATAGTTTATTAGCTAATATTTTTAATTTCTAGAATATAAATAGTTCTTAAAGGGAATACTTTTTACTTATTATATATTCTTTACTAATATATAATAGAAACTAGCTAACTATTTATTATTATATATTAACTTTAAAATAGAAAAGTATCTTTAATATAATAATAAAAGGGAATTACTCTTTTATAACTAAAGTTATTTTAATAAAATATAAATTAAAAAGCTAGGTACTTACTATTTAAAAGTCTATTTAGAATTAAATATCTCTAGATAGTTAATTTTATATTATTAAATACTAGTTAAGAATGACCTATTATATTATAATAGAGCCTAAATATATAAGTAATTTAAAGACTAATATATATTGCCTAGGATTTAAGCTACTAATACTTATAGATTCCTTAAAATAAAAATATAAATAAAAGCTCTAAAAGTAATAAAGTAAAGTCTACTTTTATTAATAAACTAAAGCAAGACTTACTATTAAAAATTAAGTCTATATAGAATTTAAATAGCTCTAATAATTATAATAGTAATATATTAAAAAATAATATAAAAAGTATTAATAAAAGACTAGTTAGTAATATTTAAAAAGGCAAGAATAATAAAAAAGATAAAGGTAAAAGAATAAAGACTCTAGAAGAAATATTAA
The DNA here is from genome assembly GCA_020746835.1 of Stachybotrys elegans. Classification (NCBI taxonomy): domain Eukaryota; kingdom Fungi; phylum Ascomycota; class Sordariomycetes; order Hypocreales; family Stachybotryaceae; genus Stachybotrys; species Stachybotrys elegans. The sequence continues at coordinate 73,424 of JAGPNK010000032.1, read as the reverse complement.
AAATAAATAAAATTTACTAACTATAGTTATAAAAGTTAAGTAACTATAAATTGCCTTTATTTATTTATATTTATTATCCTACTAATTGTTTTATAAATATAGTAATAGTAGCTTTATTATTAAAATAGTATAGTAAAGAGAAATAGTTATTAATTAATATAGAATTATCCTTTTTAAAATATTAATAAATAAATTAGTAAATTTAGTAAAAAGGGTCTATACTTAAGGAAACTAATATTAAAGCCTACTATTAATAATACTCATTTAATTAAATCTATACTATTACCTATAAAAAGCCTTAGGCTTATATAAAATAAATTATTATAAAATATAGTAAGATTCTTTTAATAACTAAAGATAAATAATTCTAGTAAAGATACTTCCCCTAGCCATTTAGTACTTTAACTTTATTAATATAAGTTTAAAATTAACTTATTTTTAATATTCTTAGTATAGCTTAAAATAAATAAAAGTATAGTAAAGGCTTTATATTAATAAAGGAGTTTAATATAAAAAGAAGCTTTATAGACTTTATTATAACTCTTTATTTTTATATTATCTAAGTTTAAAAAGCTATAAAACTAGTGTATATATTTCTATAATATGCCTAACTTATTAAATATTAATTATAAACCTATAATATACACTTTATAAAAGCTACTAATTAACCCTACTGCCTTTATTACTTTTAGTAATAATATAAATAATACAGTTAGTAATTTCTTTTACTACTATATATAATTAAAATAGACCCCTACTATATTACTAATTTAAAATATAGCTAAACTATTCTAAAGTAATACTATATCTATTTTAATAACTATTAGCTTAAGTATTAATACTAGTATCTTTAAGCTTAATTATACTAGTAATGGTAAATATATACTATTTAAAAACATTAGTACTATTTATTCTTTACTTTAATATATATATTTAACTAAGTCTATTAGTAATATATACTATACTCACTTAGTAATAGCTACTATACTTAGTAACTAATAGTTAAAGTTATTTAGAGTTAAATAAATATATAAATTCTTTATTTATTTACTTTATATAATAACTTTATAAATATATAGCTAAGATAGTAATTTTAGCCTTAAGAAATAAAACTTACCTATAGTATTTCTATTCTTAATATAATTTATTAATAGTTTATTATTAATAAAAGCTAAATAAGTATTAGTAAGTCTTCTATTATTAAAATGTTTAAGAGTCTATTAGTAAATAATATAAATAGCTAGACTCTTAAAGTAAGTAGTATACTACTTTATAAAAAGGTAAACTACCTTAATAATATTTACTAATAGATATATTTTTGCCTTAGTAAAAGGGAGATTCCTTAGTAATTAATAATTTAAAATATATTAAATATAATATTAAATATTAAGAAATAGAAATCTCTAATTAAATAAATAGTAAAATAAATATCTTACTATAATATAGTTATTTATAAAGTTAGTTTTTAAAAATACCTCTATATTTCTTATAGAATGGATTACTTAACTAAAATAAATATTATAAACTTATATATTAAATATATAAATAAACTATAGTTAGAATACTAAGAATTAATAGAGTAATAACTATATAAATCTAATTTATCTATAGATTATCTAGGAAATATTATACTTTTATAAGTCTTTATATTTTAAAAATACTATAAAATATAAAAAGTAACTTTAAATAGTTTTTTATTTAGTTAGTAAACTAAAGCTATATTCCTATAGTAAATATAATATATAAATATATTAGTAAAATTAAATAGTTAATGCCTTTTATAATTCATAAAAATAGTTATTATTTATATTTATTTTATAAGTAAGCTTTTAATATAACTATATTAAATATAAAAGTCCTTACTAAGAGTAGTTATATTAATATTATTAAAATAACTATACTTAATATTATAAATTTAAAGTATTTATAAAATAAATCTATCTTTAAGTATATTAAGCCTTTTAGAATTTAAAATACTAAGTAATAATTTAGTAAGTAAATAATATTATTATTTATATTACTATTATAAAATAAATAGTAATAATAAATTACTAATAATATTCTACGAAATATAAATTTATAAAGAAATTAAGTCTTAGCTAAGTAATAATAATAATTAGTTATTAAAAGTTATATTTTATTAATAGTATTATATTGTCTCTTTATATTTAGCTAAAGCTTTATATTTCTATATTTACTTTTACTTAATAAGTTCTTTATATATAAATTTTCTATTAATTTATATCTTTTAATTTATTTATTTCTTTAATAGGGTTTCTTTAAAGTTAATAATTTTAGCTAGTAATATACTTCTTTACTAAAGTACTTTACTTTCTATAATATAGTAGGTATATTTAGTATAGAAAAAAGAATAATAGTATATATAAATAATAGTAGCCTTACTACCTATAGAATTAAAGAATAGTATTAAATAATAAAGAGATTATTAAACTATAGTATATAATTAATATTTTCTATTAGTTAGAGCTAGAGAATAATAAAAGAGCTATAATAGTAGTAATAGTAGTAAGTATAAGTATATATAGTTAGGGGGACTTATAGTTAGTAAACTAGCCTTTTAATATATATATATACTATTTATTAGTCTATTTATTTAGCCCTTATATATATTTTAATAAGGCTGGCTTTAAAGGTACTATTATTTAGAATTAATTATTAGCTATATATAATAAAAGTAATTAGATAAAATGCTAATATACTAAGGTTAGAATACTATATATATTATAATTCTAATAGAAGTTATTAAACTTTATAGACTTATAATAAAGAAGTATATAATAGCTATAGCTATAAATAGTACTATAGCTATATTAAACTAAAAATATATAATTTAGTATATAAGGCTTAGTTTTAAAATAGAGTTTAAGAAATATATATAAAAAGGCCTTTACTCTTTCTATTATTTCTTTCTTTCTTTTCTTTTTATATATACTATTACTACTAAATTTAAAATTTATTAATAATAAACTTATAATAAACTAACTAAATAACTAAAATACTAAGGGCATTTCTAAGCTAAATTCCTTTACTAAATAGCTTACTAAAGCTATATATAGCTAGATATAAATAAGTCTATCTATTCTAAAAGGCTAATAAATAGTATTATTAATAGTTTATATTATATAATAAAACCTAGTATTTAAGCCTTTTAAATATCTATTAAATTATCTTAATTTAAATTATTAGAAAATAAAGAGTAAAAAAAGAAAATCCTCTTTTAAAAAGACTAAATAGTTATACTCTAACTAATAAAAGCTAAGGCTAAACTAGAATTAACTTTTAAAAATAGGCCTTAATAAACTACTTAATATACTACTTTAATAAAAGAAAGTAAAAAGCTTTCTTTAAGTATTTTAAAAAGGCCTAAATAATATTTAATATATTTTTAATTTATAGATAGAAAACTCTATTTATTAATTATACTACTATTAGTCTATTTATAACTATATTTATAACTATAGTCCCTATAGCTATAAAAGAGACATTTTCTATATAGTTAAAGCCTTAATATAGTTCTATATAATAGGCAATTAGGCATTTATATAACCTATTTAACCTTAGTATAGCTAGAAAGAAATACTTACTATTCCCCCTTAAGTAGTCTTTGCTCTATACTTAGGGGGGTACTTTACTTTCTATAGTAAGATTCTATATCCTTCTATATAGTATTATCTCTATACTTTAAGCTTATTATAGCATTAGTAATATTAAGTAGTAACCCAGTATATAATACTAGAGAATAATATACTAGTACTATCTCTTATATTAATCTCTAGCTAGAAAAGGTTACTTTTAAAATACATTTAGAATAAATAAAAACAAGTAGAAATCTAAAGTAATTTTATAATAACCATTACTTTAAAAGTAGCTATATTAAAATTAATATAGATAAAATATATATATTCTATTAGTAATGGCTAATCTATTATATACTATTTTATTTTATTTATAAAGGCTTCTATTTATAATATATTTAAAATATAACTCCCTATATTAAATATTATTAACTTAAGTTTTTATATTTACTAATTTATTAGTTTTATTAAGTTTACTACTCTCTTTCTATATATCTATTATATAGATAGAATTATTAAATTATTAATACTAGTTTATAGTTTCCTAGTATAACTAAAGATTAGTCCCTTTTAAATATATAGTTTAGATTAGTTCTTATATTATATATAAGGTAACTTCTATACTATAATTTTATATATAGTTAAACTAGCTAGTATAGAAAGGCTTAATATTTATTATATATATTAAAAATATATTACTTAGAAATTAATTATTTTAACTAATTAAAGATAAATAATATAATATAACTGCCGGCATATAATACTAAGTCTATATTTAACTAATAATAAACTTTTATATAGTGATTTAGCTTTTTTATTATAAGTCTATATAGTTTAAAAATCTCTACTAGTAATATAGTATATATAGTATTTTAATCCCTTTAAGTATAAAGTAAAACTACTTAAAAAAGAAGGAATATTAATAAGGTTCCCTTTCTAATTATACTAAGATTAAATAGATTATATAAATGCCTAATTACCTATTATATAATAGATATATTTAATTATCTATATTATATATCCCTTAGTATACTATTATTTAACTAACTTTCTAAATGATTTAGAGACTATATTAAGGCTTTAATTATATAGAAAATATTCCTCTAGTAGCTATAGAGACTATAGTTATAAATATAGTTATAAATAAACTAATAGTAGTATAGTTAATAAGGGTCTTTTGTCTAGAGGTTAAGGATATATTAAATATTATCTAGGCTTTATATAGTCTAAAATAATTAAAGGAGACTCTCTATCTCCCTTTACTAAAGTAGTATACTAAGTAGCTATCCTTATAATTCTAATAGTTTAGTAGTTTTCTATTCTTCCCTAGCTAGAATATATTAGTTAAAATAGATAGACTTTAAGATATAGAGCTATTATATTCTTATAGCCTTTATATACTTAGTTAGTCTATTAGCCTTTTTTTCTCCCTTTAGTTTTAAAGAGAGTTTAAATTTAGGCTTTTAAACTATTATTTAAAAAGCTTAAAAGCCCTAGTTTATTACTATTAGTAATACTATTTCTTAAAGGTCTCTTAGAATAAATAGACTTACTTAGGTCTAATCATTTATAGCCTTAGATTATTTTTAAAGACTTAGAATACCTTTAGTATTTTAGCTTCTAGTTAAATTTATAGTAATAAATATTAAATCTAATAGTAGTAGTATATATAAAAGAAAGAGAAAGAGAAAGATAATAGAAAAAGTAAAGGCCTTTTTATATATATTTCTTAAACTCTATTCTAGGGCTAGGCTTTATATATTAAATTATATATTTCTAGTCTAATATAGCTATAGTACTATCTATAGCTATAGCTATTATATATAAGCCTATATAGTTTAATAACTTTTACTAGAATTATAATAGTATTCTAACCTTAGTATATTACTCTTAGTATATATAATAGTACCTTTAAGGCTAGCTTTATTAGAATATATATAAAAGCTAGAGCTAATAAACAGTATATATATACATTAAGTTTACTAACTATAGGTTTCCCTAACTTTATATACTTTTATTATTACTACTATTACTATAGCTCTTTTATTATTCTCTAGATCTAGCTAATAGATAATATTATCTAATAATCCCTTTATTATTTAATACTATTCTTTAGTTCTATAGATAGTAAGGTTATTATTATTTATATATACTATTATTCTTTTTTCTATACTAAATATATTTATTATATTATATATAGTATTTTAGTATTACTTTTAATATACTACCTTCCCTTATTAAAATATATTAATAAATGGTATATATATATATTAAGTCTTATAGGTCCCCTAATTATATTTATACTTTTACTATTAATACTATAACTATAAACCCCTTATTACTTCTAGTAGTAGTTTAATAATCCCTTTATTTAACTTTATTTATATAGATAGTAAAGTAACTATTAGTATATAACTAATTATTCTATTTACTATATATATTTACTTTATTATAGTATGAGCTTTAAAAGGGTTCTAAACTAAAGTAACTATTAATTAAAGTAAATAATGAAATTTAAAATATAATAAGTATATTACTATTCTTTACTCTTAATAAGTGCCATTTAAAACCCTAAAAGCTTTATAAATAAGCTTAATTTAGCATTTTTCTATTAGTATAAGTAAGGCTTTATATAAAAGCTAGTTTCTAATAGTAATATTAATAAAATGTTTTTATTTTACCCTTTCTTTAGTGATTTTTAACTAATGTTTTATAATAGATAAGGCTTTAAATATTAATTTTATCTCTACTAAGCTATATACTATATATTATAATAATAAAATTTAAAAAGCATTTAAGGTACATTATTAACTAATGTATATTTAGTAAGGTCTTTTACTGTCTTTTATTCTAAATATAAATTAAGTATATAAAGTCTACCTTTATTTTCTTTTGTAATTTCTTCTAATAAAATATATTTATAAAGTCTAGTAACTTTTACTTAGATTAATACACTGGATTTTCTTTAAGAACTCTAGACTAAGAGTATTATTAGCTAGCTATAAATCTCTATAGTAAAGGCCCCCTAGTAACTTAAACTTTTAATTTAGTTAGTAAATATTATAATAGAGCCGTTTATAATACTTATACTATACTAATACTAAGCCATCTAGATATAAATAAACTCTTTTCTTAGCTTCTAGAGAGTATAGCTAAACTTAAATAGTTTATACCTGCCTTTAGAAATATTATAGAGTATAAATTATAAAGGTACTAGAGATTTAATAAAGATATAGTATTTAGTAATATTATTAATAATTAGAAATAAGTATAATATATTACTAAATATACTTATAACTTTTAAATATATTTATTTAAAATAGTTATAAAGGACTATATAAGTACTATTTTACTTATATATATAGAAGTTAAAATATCTATTAGTATATAGTATATATAGCTATTTAAATGTTTTATTAATATAATTATACTAGTAAAATACTATTTAAGCTTTTAATTCTAAAACTAGATAAATATAAAGAGATTTAATAGCTTAATTAAGCAATTTAGCTTTATTACTTTTAGTTATTTACTAATATTTCTTAAATATCTTCTAGAGATACTTTCCTTTCTAAAGATAAAGTAAATAAAAGTAAAGTTAATAGTATATATAAAGCTTATAACTAAATTATTTAAGAAGTATTAAAAGTAAAAGCTTTTAATAAAAGTAAGGCAGGTTATAGAAAATCCACCCTAGTAAAATACCTTATTAATAAGAAAACATTAGAAAAGCCTATAAACTCTTACTCTATTATATATAGCTCTTTAATATTAATGTTAGAGAAGTCTATAGAAGCTATACTTTATACCCTTCTTTTAGTTACTTAGGTAGGCTTATATAATTTACTAGTGTTTATAACTTTAATTTTTATATAACAGTTATAATAGACTCTAGGATTTAAATAGTAGACTAAATAAAGAAAATATTAATATAAATGTTTAAAATTATAATATAGTTACTAAACTAGCTAGTCTATTTATATTAATACTTTTAAAAGTAAAGGCTTTCTTCTATTCTTAATATTTATATTTTTAAAGTTATAGCTACTATAACTAAGTTTAAAAAGACTGTTAAATATTATTTAAGTATAGATTATAAGTTTATAGTACTAAAGCAGTTTTAAAATATACTATTTAAAGTATAGAGTGTTTTCTTATAGATTAAGTTTATTTTTAAAAAGTTATTTCTTAGCTATTTATAATAGATTAAAGTGAACTACTATTTAGAGACTATATATATTCTATAGTATATAGTAAATTAACTTCTTTATTATAATTCTATATAGTTTAAAAACTTCTATTAGTATTATAGTATATAATAGTACCTTTAAAGTTAGTATTATTAGAATATATAGTAAGAAATAGTATATATATACATTAGGGCCGGTTTGCTAATTATAAGTCCCTAACTCTATATACTTTTACTATTATAACTATAGTCCCTTTAGTATTCTTTAACTTAGTTAATAAATAATATTATTTAATAATCCCTTTATTATTTAACTCTATTCTTTAGTTCTATAGATAGTAAGGCTACTATTATTTATATTTACTATTGTTCTTTTTCTCTTACTATATATATCCACTCTATTAAAACCCTAAGATAATATAATAGAGTGGTGTAAATTCTTCAGTATCACTCAGAGCGGTCATGATATTAAGTCTCAATGTCTTGTTCCTTTAAAAACAGTGGCACGCTGTAGGGGACAAGACCGTGTCCAGTACTACCAATGGGCACTCCGAGGCATAGAATACAGAAAAATGCTTCATACAGCTGCACGGAAGGTTCCCGACTGGGAAAAGGCCGCAATAATCTTTAACCTGTCTATGTTCAAGCGATCACAGGAAGGGAATACACTCAAGCGGCGTCCAGTGCAGGACACGGCCAGTTCAATCGAGCAAGGTGATCTAGAATTTCTGCGTCTCTACTCCCCGGGGCAAAGCACGGATTCAGCACCGCCCTTTCCTTCTGAGTTCGATTTCGACAAATTTGGTCTTATGGTTCGCAAGAAGTACGCCGTATCGGCATTGTCGAATGCCACAGAGTCCGAGGGGCCTGTGACCCATGTACAATCGGTCATGGAAACCAACCCAGAATCCCATCTTGCATCTGCGCCAGAGGAAACGAAGCCAGCAGATGAACGCTTGGTCAGCGAAACTCTTGATCATTCCTTAATTACCGAGTCGGATGATGACATGAGCACAAGACATGCCCAGTTAAACACGGCTGACAACAGAGAGGCGCAAGAGGGGCGCAAGATACCACAGGCTCCGCAAGAAGAGTTCTCCGTGGACCCATCATATTGAGAGGCTTGAGTCAGTAAGCAGAGCCAGGCCATCATTGACAAAGCAGCATCATTTTGCTGTCTGGCGGAAGTACCGTCGGCGCTCTCGGCGTCCCTCGATGACCCTTAGGGTTAAGGTTTTTCGGGCCCCTATTGTTCTAGAGTAATTCCCTGATCCTTCCACCGTCAGGAACCAACTGCCAGGAAGAAGCTAGAGAACAAGATTAAACGTATGAAAGAGCGGTTTGACTGGCCAGCACTATTCTGTAGAGCGCCTATACATGAAGCTGTCGGCGCGAACTGGAACAAACTGGAATGGTCGCGGTCTGTCGCTGGAGGAGGAAAACAGCAATACGGCCCTTCGTCTGCAACTATGGCTAAGCATGTGGGCAAATAGACTTGACGACGATTCCATGAACTCAATGGGCTTGTCCAAGTCGCCAACCAGTAAGTGTCCCCTAAGCCTTCTGCAGATAAACTGAAGCTAACAGCTCACTAGCCCGAACCATTACTCCCACATACAGTAAGTATTGGATGTAGCTGTGGAAAATCCTCTGTTTCTAATGATTGAATAGCCCTGAGAGAGGTTTGCATCAAACCCACCACTACAAAAGCGCCAAGAACGGGTATCCAAATGGTTAGACTGGCTTCGATGGCGGAGGCAACAGCAATCGCCTGCTGTATCTTGAGATGGTTCACGGAGGAGGGACACGTCCTACCGATCCACGCTTGATCTGGCCTGGTAATTTTGCCACTCAGGATGGGGGCTCTGGTCATCCCCCTATTAGAGCGTATCTTCTGAACCACGAGATATTTTTCGACAAGTTCATTCTCCCAGAACTCTGTGCTTTGAACAAGGCAAGCAACGTCTGGTATGAGAGGCTTGAGTTCGGCGCTGAGCCAGATGGCACAAACATTGGTATGAACTGGCAAATTGGATCCAATCCAAACTACAGAAGATAGTGGCGGCGTACATAACTTTAAGCCCCCTGATCCGGAGAGAAGGGGCGAATACGTCAGCTACCGTTGGACCAAGAGGAACACACAGAACGAGGGCGGGCCCCTGATCCAGAAACTACCTAATGGACCAGGCTGGGGCAAAGCATACTGAAGGTGAGTGATTTTTTGGGCTGCGGAACACTATATGGCTGATTCCATGCCTAGTTATTATGCAGAGCGATGTAACTTGGACCCCTGGTGGGTCGGAGATCCTGTTTAGGGTTTCATCCACGAGGTCGCCATTTGGGCCGATGATAAAGATTTTGATAAAACTGATACCAGTTGCTTCAAGTACGTATAAACCGGTGCTGGTCCTGGGCGTTTTGTTAATATTTCACCAGGGATAACTACTTGGTCAGATGGAACTTGAAGATAAACCTTGTTCCAAAACTCGAGAAGCTGAAAGGCTGTCTCTTATCTGGGCTTGCAAGTCCCTGGAGATATCTCAGCCTCTGTTGACCCTTCGCATCTTCACCAGAAAAACGTTATCATACGCTCCGTAAGTGCCAGAGAAACCGCAGGAGGCGGGATGCTAACTGCTCGTCCTAGATTAGAGAAAGAGGACTGGATTGTGATTCTTAGTAAAGAGGGCCAAAACCCCAAAACACCCGTGAAAGCGAAACCGAGACTAAAGACGGGAGACCTTATTGTTGAAGGCTAGTAGCTGGACTGGACGCTAAACTCGCTCAAGGCCCTTCAGCCGCTGCAGAACCTTCGTCTCCGCGGAGTGAACAAAACCTCGAAGGAGTGCCGCTATGCAACCCCTACCTTTGCGTTCAAAACCGGCAGACATCAGGAATGTTTATTCGAGGTTGACGTCTTTAAATTGAAGACTAACGCACCGAAGATAATGACACTATCAAAACCGATAGTCCTTCCAGAGACGCCAGAGCCGCTGCTGCCTCGTCAAAAGTGGTGTGGAGCTATCGTGAATCAGTCCGCCGCATTGATCTGAGCGGCAATGACCATGCTGATATGCTGCAGCTGGCATCTGCTGGTGGTGGTGAGCTCACATGGGACATGGCACGTTCGGTGCTAGAATCATGGCGAACGCTCTGTGGATGGCTACTGAGGATCTTTTCTCAACCCAATGCACTCGAATGGACGATGTAACTAGCTCTGGGACTACTGATCGATCTATGTTCAGGCAATAGGAGGCGCTGTTATGTACTAAAACCAGTCTGGTAATTCTTGGAGCACTGATCACATCATACATTCGTTCCCGCTTGATCTAGTCTCCGCGGTAGACATCCTAGATCTCCGCGGTCAGGGCACGCCTTGTCTTTGCTGGACGTCAGATCTCTACATCACCGTGGATAATGGAGGATTAGGGACAGTCCGCTTTGTAGATTTGATGGAATGCAACGCCATGGCTTCTAACAATATGATCTAATGGGATCGGGAGCAAACGACCTTCAGTTATGAATCTTCATTTCATTCTATCGTCGAGGCGAACACGAGGGAAGGCCATAGAGCACAAAACTTCCTTTCCCTATGCAGTGCGTTGCAAAAGCCGTTACTGTGGACTGCATCTCTCAAATGTCCCATACATACAACGGCAATTACAACCACGCTGAGAAGCTGTTTCGCGGGTTCAGTTGGTTGATACTTGGGATGGGGAAGAGTTTGGAATCTCGACAAAGCCATTCAACGCCCACCTGTGTTAACACGCAGCTGGTTCTATACGGGACTAAAGCGGCTCGACATGACTTCCTCGCTTCCTCAGAGCTACACATTTGACTCTGAAATCCATAGAGGCATATCAAGCGTCATTGTCTGCATCGGGTGACCAGCGCGTTGTACTTGAGGCCTATCGATCTCTGGCAGGTCGAGAACGTCGGACTGAGGTCTTCAGTGACGAGCCATCCGACCCAAACTCAGCCTTGCCATACTTGGTAACGCAAAAGTGCCATCAAGTCGAGATGCCTTCGAGTGCTGCCAACCACATGGCAACGAGAGTTAACGACAGAGAGATACTTGGCAAGATGTTTACAGGGCTATGGCTTGTTTGTCTTTTGCCTGGCTCATCTGGCACTGGTCTCACTTCGATCAAGAATGTGCTCTCTGCTGTCTGGCCAAGCAAAGCTCAAAAAGTGGCTGATAGTCCTCAACAAGAAGCCAACAATGACCAGCATTAAGATCCCACTGACAATGGTGGTGTGCCCGAGTCTCGCCCTACAGATGAGTCGACTGCGGTCAGCGTCCTAGCGGCAGCAGCAAGCGAGTCTTCTGCCGCTAAGGGAAACCACAATACGCTGTCATCAGACTCAAATACTCCTTGACCCAGATCACTATACCCTGCCTCCATCTTGGGCTTGGCTATGACTGGTTGTGGCAAAATTGAATACCCAATAGCCTCCATTGCTAAGTGTTTTTGGCAGCTTATTTACTAGGTCTTCTGAGATTTACTTGGTTGTAATATAGGCCATAAGCTTATGAGCTGCCGAAATGCTGTTATCTCACGCCCAGGGTGCCAAAGAAGGACTCGACGGCATGGATCTAGAATGCGAACCAAGATATACCATTTGATGTATCGAGTTGTCTGCGTCAGGCATCCCCATGGATGCCCAACCAGCAAGGAGGGGTCGGTTCCCAAGAGCTAGTGCCTCTATTTGTGCGAAGTGTGGAGGCCAGAGCGGCTGGTGTAGAATGGGATTGGTGCCCTGAAGATGAGTGGACCAGCTGAAGATAGAATATGCTTGGCTGAAAGGCAGGGCGGCTGACTTGCAGTGCCGAGCTATCCGGAGGGCTGGCCGCTTAGAATAGTTGAATGATATATGTTCATCTTTCGCTTATCATTCCTCCCGCATTCTCCCACTCTTCTGCCTTGCTGTTCAATGTTAGCCATGTCTGTGTGCGCATCCTGCGAACGAATCTTACGACGTGGGGACTCACACCTAGCCCAGCAGCCCGCCCCAAATGAAATCGAAGAAGTTAGCCCTGATTGCGCTATGTGCGACATGATGTGTGCATATAATGTGCCGGGCTTTCCTAACTCTTCCAACTCGTCTATCGACACTGTTCCGGCAGCGTCAGATGCGGCTGAAAGCGTCAGGTATCTCGGAGATGGACCTCAGGGTTCAATGACGATACATAAAGGTAGTTATCCATCTTTACCTTTCTCTCTCTCGATGTGATTATGGAAGAAAGTGAGAGGATTCCAATACGTTGTCGCTGAGGTTTTGTGATAGTTTATTGTTCGCATCATGAAAACAAAAGCCATGGCTGACTTTTTGGTTCCTAACCTTGTAGTTGAAGACGATCCATCGCTGGCTGCGCTCAAGCCAACCAGTTTCATCCAGGAGGTCGAAACGACAGTTGATCGCTGGCTCAGCAACTGCACCGCCAACCATGCAGCTTGCGTAGCGTCTCTCGACAATGAGCCAGTCATGCCAACTCGAGTGATTGATGTCGGAGCTCCTAACGGGTCTGAAGAGCCCCGTCTATACATCACAGGGGGCAGTCGCGGATCATATGTCGCGCTCAGCTATTGTTGGGGAAATTCTCAGAGCTTAACAACAACAAAGGAATCTATCCACTCTAGGATACAACAGATACCCATGACAACTCTGCCCAAAACCCTCCAAGATGCTGTAACCGTTACCCGAAAGCTCAGGATTCGCTACCTTTGGATTGATGCCCTTTGCATAATCCAAGATAGTAGAGAAGATTGGGAGGCTGAATCTGAGAAAATGGCTATAGTATACGAGTATGCCTACATCACTATTGCAGCAGCCTTTGCAAACAGTACTCAGGAGGGAATGCTACAGCGCAAGAATATCCTACGCGTTAGCCTTTCTCCAAACGGTACATGTGCAGATGATGCCGGAAATCTTCAACTGAATGATGCAGAATACCATGTCGAATTTAGATCATCTAATCTATTGAAGGCTTTTATCACTGAACCATTAACAGGGCGAGCATGGGTAAAACAGGAACAGCTACTCTCTAGACGAATCCTGTACTTCACCAGAGACCGCCTCATCTGGATATGCAGAGAAGAGTCTCTGGACGAGCACGGACGGACTCGTTTGCCGTCCATTACAGGGCCTATAATTCATGGTTCCTGGAAGATAGCATTCGACAACGTACATACCAGACGCGACCTTTGGTGGAGCAATATTTTAGACTATTCCGGACGTTTGTTGAGCTACAAGGCCGACAAGCTTTCCGCCTTAGCTGGCATAACTCAAGCCTTCCAGAAGAACACTGGGAACTACCCTCTAGCCGGACTGTGGCTGGAGGACCTATTCCATGACCTCTTTTGGGTGCCGACCATTCCAACTAGCAGACCCCCTCTTGAGGGATTTCCATCGTGGTCATGGGCATCGATGGATGGAGAAGTGATGGCAACAGAGTTTAAAGATGGAGATCCGACGTTTGATCCACGAGTAGACGTGTTGGATATCAAGCTATCCTGGTCAGGCAAACCTCTGGTGTCCGCCATCACGGAGGGCAGCATTGAAGTCCGCGGGAGGTTGATATGGACGGAATGTGTACTGAGCTCATGTAATTTTGGCAGTCGCCGGGAGTGGGATATCCAACTGGCACCAAAGTGGCATTCCGGAGGACCAAGTGAGGATAGCATTGGCTATTGCTTCTTGGACCGAGTTGGTCCAGAGGGTGTGTCTCGTCGCTACGCATGGTGCCTTATGGTGATGGGCTTTGGTTTGTGTCAGGTGCTGGTCCTGGAAAGTGTTGACGGCAGTGCAACCCGGTAAGATCGCCTTTCTTGCGCTCGAATTACAGCTAAGCTTGCTAATATAGTCTCACAGCGAGGGAGATGGGCTCGAGATGTACATTGATGAGAAAGATCGGGGTGAATTCAGACGTATTGGATCTGGCACTCTAATAGATGATCGCGACACTAAGCATATTGTAGATCAGAGGTTAATACTAGTGTGACGGAAGAGAAAGGAGCTGTTTTTACTTATAATATTAGTACTATAAGTAAGATATATTAGGTGCCTAGGGAGCGTAATGCTCAGCGCTTGCTTTCTGGCGCCTGGTGATATGTTTACTGTGTTCTTTAGTGATCTACACTCATGGTTTGGAGGATATGGGTCAGTCTTGTGTAGGCCTGACCTGCGTACCACCGAATTTAAATCAACAGTAAAGCCTCTACAGTGTTTCCTCCTGCTCTTCACACTAGCTTTAGTTGCTGGAACCATAGGTATTGCCCTCACTGTATATTGGCTCCCTTGTTCCTCCTCCTCCTCCCTAGACTGCATACCTCTTCTTGTTATGGTACCAATTATACTTAATGCCCGATGTATATTACATTGTAGTGCTATGTTCTGTATTTACACTAGTTCTTATGGCCGTATACAGTTCTTTGGTCCATACATATACTAGCAACTTACCTGCTTAGGGAGGTACTAAGTCTCCACTGCAAGGTATTTTTTAATAGACTGCATCCATAAACAAGTGGGTACGATGAAAGAAGGCTGCCGTTGCAGGCAAGGGAGTCTCGAGTCTTGATGGCTGCAATCTGGCCGATGGCTTGCTGTTACTTTCGGCGGTTGACTGGAACAAAGTTGCTGGAGAGAAAACTTTGTCGAGAATTGTTGAGCTTCCTGTCAGTCTGTTGGGGCTTCGCCATTCATAAGATACGCCTCTCATCTATGGACAGAAAGATACGAGAACCCTGTAGAGTTGACCAGATACTGTCTGTTGAAGAACATCATATGCAATAGCAGCCTAATAAATTCTTTCAAGTTGGCTTTATTAATAAGCACTACAAACGCGTAAGACACGCTCTTTGCCCGGAATTGATTGGACCTGTGTCATTATTCTTGCTGTCAAGGATTTTGTCTTGCTATAGGTGGTGGTTGCGTCTCTAGGAAATTTTTGAACGAGGAGGGGGTGTGGCCGGAAGAGGATAGATTACGTTAATGGCGCCCTGTAGACATCTGCTTATCAAATATTATGCCGTTTTATCCCCGAAATCTGGTAGGGTTATATCTTTTCTTTCTCATAATGACTCGTTTACCTGTACCGGCAAACCAAAGCGGAACAAGTATCGAGATGGATGCTCCGATTAGTCCGCAGTTCTATCAGCTGTATCACAAGGTATAGGTTTCATGGCATGGCCTTTGCTCCTATGTATCTCCTTTACAATGGACAATCCTCGGGTGTTCCTCTTTTTCTGCCTATGCTTGGTAGTTCTCATGCTACTGATCGCTGGTTTCGCAACCCTTGCCTTTCTCTGCACCCAGACCAGAATGAAAGAAAAGATGGCATTACGTGAAGAGCATAGAGACGTCTATAGGAAAAAGGCTAAGCGGGCTGTCAACAATCCCAAGGATTTTGAGATCCGGCTTTTCGCTCCGACAAGGCGGGTGTTGGAAGGCCTTTCTTAACGCGTAAGAAATCACAGTAGATTTGGATCCATTAAGCGTAGTGTTGAAAGTTGATGATTCGTCTAGAAACCCCAATTCAGGCTGCCCCTGAATTGGGGTACGTTTTGAAAGGGGTACCCAGAAGGGACCCCATAGGCGCACCGGGGTGGGTGCGATTAAGATGTCGCGCCCACCCCGGTGCGAATAAGATTGTTACATAAGCCGCCCCAAGGCTTCTGCCAGCAGAGGTCATCAGGGCCGCCGGCGAAGGTCATTATCAGGGCTGCCGGCGAAGGTTATCATCAGGGCTGCCGGCGAAGGTCATAGTCAGGGCTGTGGGCGAAGGTCATCATTAGGGCCGCCGGCAGAGGTCAGGATCATAGCTGCTAGCGAAGGTTATCATCAGGGCTGCTGGCGAAGGTCATAGTTAGGGCTGTGGGCAAAGGTTATCATCAGGGCCGCCAGCAGAGGTCAGGATTGCAGCCGCCGGCATAGGTCATAGTCACAGATAGCTATCAATATTCGAATACCTTCGCCCACAGCCCGGATCCTGACCTTCGTAGCTAGCTATGACCCTGACCTTCGCCCACAGCCCTGATGATGACCTTCGCTAGCAGCTATGATCCTGACCTCTGCCGGCGGCCCTAATGATGACCTTCGCCCACAGCCCTGACTATGACCTTCGCCGGCAGCCCTGATGATAACCTTCGCCGGCAGCCCTGATGATGACCTTCGCCCACAGCCCTGATGACCTCTGCCAGCAGCTAGAATGCTAAGGGATATCATGTGATCCTTATTGCAGTGGCCAATATAGCTTATATAAGATATCTTATTTGCACCGAGGTGGGTATGACATCTTAATCGCACTGGGGTCGGTGCCCCTATGGGGTCCCGTACCCAGAACGTCTGCTTAATAAGCAGACGTCCTGTGTAGTCATTCAATACGTGCTACATAAATCCACAGCGGGGTCTGTCCGGGAGGGGCATACAAGGGCTTCATCTCGACCTACGCTTTTCCAGTACAAGGATTTGAACCACGAGAAATAGGAAATTCGCCTCATCAAACATCTCCGTTATACTCCCGGGCGCGTCTCGACCGAGCTTTTTTCTGTGCCCTTGCAGGAGGCTCCGCCATACCTCGCCTTGTCCTACGCTTGGGGCGATGCCTCACTTTCCTACCAAATCGACTGCGATAAACAGCCGCTCATGGTCACAGCAAGTCTAGTTGACGCACTAGCGACGGTTGCGTCGGCGGTTCGGTATAGTTCAAGCACGATATACGGCCAAGACGAAGATATCCATCACTGGGCGGACGGCATCTGCATCAATCAGCAAAATACGGAGAAGGAGCATCAAGTCCCGCTCATGAAAGACATATATTCCCAGGCTCGGGGAGTTATCGCATACCTCGGACAACTAGAAGAATAATTTTCCGGTTTCCAGCCCGGTGCGAAGCTTGGTGATCAGTATGATCCTTATATTACACAGGAATACGACATCATGCGGAGGCTGTGGGCGCAGCCGTGTTGGCGGCATCCGTTGTTTTCTTGTTCGGCGCGGCAGACCAGCATGCTATATCGACTATATGACCAAGTTGGCACAACGCACGCTCGAAGGATGACCGTGCCAGCTACGGCCGGTTAACGGCAAAAGAGTAGGCTTGTTCTCCTGTGGCCTGAAGCAGAAGATGTTGCCCTGGGGCCTTGGGGAGCTTTCTCTGGGGCTTGAGGCTACCCTAAACGTACCGTCCCTACTATTCATTCAGCATCCGTTCAGTGGAATGCGGCGCCTAAGGGAACAATGGCGGCGTAGCGAGGATGGACTCCATCTTATAGAAGCTCTCGTGACTACCAGAGCAGCCACAGCGACAGATCCGAGGGACAAGGTATAAGGGCTCATGGGGATGTTGACCAGCGGCGACCGCAGAGCAGTCAAAGTGAGCTACGCCACATACCTTTACAAGGCAGTTGCCCTGTACGAAATCAGAAACGGAAACTTGATGATGTTGCTGGAGCATGCAGGTATGGAGCAGAAGGTACCAAAACTTCCGTCCTGGGTCCCAGATTGGAGTTTTGAGCGACGTCACCCTGACGAGATCCAAGAAGCAACCCTCTCCCCTGAGACCTTGCTTAGTCCTGGCCCTATGGAATCCACTCTGTAAGGATCGGTTGTGGACAAAGCGCTCCTGGTCGGCGACCCAGGTGAATCTTTTATCTTGACCAAACCTGACATCCAGGACTCCAACACGGCGATTGGGGTGGATACACGAAGCCCTATCCTTTCGTGACATTTTGCTCGCCAAATATCCTACCTGTGCGTGCGCCTGCGGCTGGGACTTCTATACCATGACGGATGGTCGATGGCGAACGTCCTCGTCAACGACCCCGCAACGGGTGAAAGAAGAAGCTTTCTGACGAGGGGTTTAAGGCAGGAAATGGCTGTTTCTAGTGCTAGCATATATATACCTCTATATAGTAAAGAGCCCGCTTAGTTCGTAATACTGTACTGCCCATCCAGTAGGATTGGCCAAGACCTTCTCACGCTGTAATGGAATCCAACTCTCATTGTTCAATCTTAAGCCATAGTAAGATAAAATACTAAACTACCTTTCAAAAAATTTCAACTTAACTAACAATTGCAGTGTTCGTGTGGTGCATGCTTTGGGGAAACCTGCAAGTTTTTGGCACGCAATTTTCTCGAGTACAACGATGACCAGAAATACACTCTGGATCACTGCAGTTCAAGCCCGACTGGCAGGCAGACTGGCGGGCAATAGCGCATAAAGCTGGAACCTGGTTAAGGCTCAGCAACTCCCCATGTTCATGCTGACAATTTCCATAGGTATCCAAGTAGCGACACTTCCCAAGGAGATGAAAACTGTTGCAGAGTCTGCGGCCTTTGAGGCTGATAAAGTCTCTCTGTGGATAGGTGAGCGGTGCATCCACGCGCTGGCCAAGATTGTTCCGCAACACCTTGGTTAACGTGACTGCTCTGGGGCCGGTAGATCGTGGCTGGGCAACTGAGGGTAATGTTGGTGTGGGGGAGGCCTTTGCAAGAGCCGTCGCGTAACCGCCCGAAGGGTTCGTGGGATGATTGGTGGGGAGCGATACTCGCCGTTTAATACTTGGCAACTTGTCGCTCCTAAAAATGTTTTTGAAAGAAGCTGTACGGAATTTGTCCTTGATACCGACCAGTTCGTGAGCAAACGGGGGCCCTTCGAGGAGAGTAATGCGTTTACGTATAACTTCGTCTTCAGCATACGGCCCGAGTAAACGGGCGTAACCATTGTCGGCAGTACCACCAAAGAGAATCTGCTGGCAGTGGGTGTCAGGTAAATGAAGTTGAAAGGTTGCTTTATAAGGTCAGTACTGATAGGTTATTGGCCAGCTCTGGATAGAAATACCTTCAACTTTCTTATCCGAACATTCCTTGCCATCACCAGCATCAATATAGTCGCATGTAGCGTTGCCCATATTGAATCCCCGGATGAATTCAGTAAATACTGACTCAGATAGGATCTCTCTCTCTTTATATGTCTTGGCCAATCCTCTCACACTCGCATACACACGAATAACCACTTGCAAATGAGGAGCTACGGCAGGCACCGAGTACTGAAGCTCGGTTTGGACAGCTTGTTTGAGCAGATGGGCTGTCTTCTTGCCGCCGTCTAAACCCTGAGTAACAAGTTCATCTTGAAACTAGTCTTTTGGTCAGCGGTGTTTCTAGTCAGCTATGGTGAGTGGGTTTTACCGGCATACAGTCGCCATCAATGATAACAGAAGCAAAAACATGCCGAGCCTACAAATGTCAGTTTTCAATTGAAGAAATCGGGAGAAAGTTCCCTGACCTTTTCAAGCTGTAAAGCTTGAATTTGTTTTTGGGCTTCCTCGACACGATTACGGTTTAATTTTACCACGTCTTTCTTGTCTTGAAGCTCCAACTCGACTTCTGACAGCTTATTAGATAGGTCGTCAATACGTGCAAAGAGATTCTGAATGCATAGTCAGCGGGAAGACACGGCTGGGATCGTGAGAATTTTCCACACAGATATCAGTGAATTCTTCTGGTCATCTTGGGATTTGCATGACTCCCACACTGCCTTTAGGCAATCCAACTCCGTTTGCACAGCAGTCATCTTGCTTTCGCCCGTGAGTAAAAGGGAAAGAATCAGGAAACAGAAAGAACAGATCAAGGCAGGTCCTCGGTTTTTGACTGACATTATCGGAGCCACGTCAGATTTTTTATCCACCTGGAGTTGGGTTACATTGCATGCAATTTGCCCAATCACCAAAGAACACGTGGTTGTGCAGATATTACTGAAGTACCAGCACCAAAGCCAGAGCCGCTCTAGCCAGCTTGAGGTCAGGTAGCTTTTTAGCACAAAATACATAGACAAGCTCTTGCCAAGCCGTCTTACCTGTTGCCTAGACACCATAGCAGTAGACAGTGATAGCATTTCAACTACTCGTGCCCGCCCCACCTTTCAGCGGTTTCGTTCACCCTGCACCGCCTTAGGCGGTGCTGGTTAGCGAAGTGAGCCGGACACCAAATTAAGCCAGGTCACTTTTGTATATAAAATGTATAGAAAGATACTTAAAATGATTTTTTTAAAGTTTTTAATAACTATTTAAATCTTAGAATAAAAAATATAAAGAAAAATTATCCTATATTCTTATTTTTATAAAATATTAATATTAATTTCTTTTATTTAAAATTCTTTATAATTATTAAAATAGACTATAAATAGTAACTAAAATAGCTTTTTTTCTTAATATTAGGGTTTTATAGCTATATTAATATACTTTTTATATATAAAGAGACTATATTTATACTTTAAATAAAAATATATTATATTTTGAAGTCTATTTATCTATAGCTTTTTTCTATAATTTATTAGAATTTTTATAATCTATTACTTATATAGTGGCTCAATTCGCTGTCCGGCTCAAAAAGGTGACCAGCACCGCCTATAGGCGGTGAGGTCAACCGAAACCGCGATCAGGTGGGGCGGGCACGAGTACCGGCGACAAATGTAGGATTTCCCGTTTGTATGCCCCAATGGGATACAGACTAGCGACTTCAAGAAGGCTCCCTCTGACAATAAAGGCAATATCAAATCAATAGATGACACTTAGCAAGAAAATTCGATTGAGAAAAGCTTGACACTTATGGCTGCAGGGATACCAATGTTAAAGTTTTCCAGCCACCTGTATACTACAATTGGTCGGGAGCTTCCGTCATGATACCACTGTGGTGTCGGGCGCAACATACGAGAAGGCTTCTGCAGAGATAGCTTCCACCGCAGGGTCCATACATATAAGAAGGCTTCGGCGAGTAACGCAGTCAAGGTTGCGATGTGGCTTTGGCGAGTGATGCAGCCGGGCCTGACAACATACAATGAGGCTTTGGCGAGTGACGCAGTCAGGTGAGTCGGCTTGTTCCGGGGGGCTTGATTGAGGCGATGATGCGATATCAAGGTTTTTGATGAAAAATGGCTTCCGGTGACTTGATCTGCCGCTAGCTTGATGGCTTCGGCGGGTGACTGGATCAAAGTTGCTGCTGCCTTTGAGAGAAAACTTTGTTGAGCCTGCTGCCTAACAATCTGTTGGGGCCTCGATGTCTATAAGATACACTCTTCTTCCAGGACAGAACAATCTCATCATCACCTTCAACATCTGCTGATTACCTTCCTCCCCTGCCTCAGCCCTTAAGGTAAGCATTAGCCTGCCGCTTCAAACCTAAGAAAGCCCTCACTACAACAAGTTATCATAATGGCCCGGTCGGCCACAAAGGTATGAAGACCTCAGTCCAGACTAACACGTTGCTAACTCTGTCTGCTAGCCCAAGCTATCCAAGACAATAGATAGCCTGCAAGACTAAAAAAGGCAGGCCAAATAATCGATTAAGGCTTGTCTAGAGCTAAAGAACAAGAAGATCCAAAAATAAAAGCTAGATTAAGTTTAATAAATTAAGAAGATACTAG
The DNA here is from genome assembly GCA_020746835.1 of Stachybotrys elegans. Classification (NCBI taxonomy): domain Eukaryota; kingdom Fungi; phylum Ascomycota; class Sordariomycetes; order Hypocreales; family Stachybotryaceae; genus Stachybotrys; species Stachybotrys elegans. Next base: position 51,220 of record JAGPNK010000032.1, on the reverse strand, counting down.
AAATCTATTATAAAGAAGAAAGGATAGATAACAAGGCATAAAGACAGCTACATTAGGCCAAGAAGTAGCTTGGCTAGATATCTTCCTACTAGTGATAAATAATCTAGTTCATTTATAGCTTTTTAGTATGCCAATGCATTACATGTTAGATAGCGCTGGGCAAGACATACTTGACTTGTTTCTATATATAGCAGCTAATATCCTAATATTTCCTTAATATTGCGTGCTGCTTAGATATTAAATTAACGATTATAACTAAGATAATGAATTCTTCTTTTTAAAACTAGGGGTTAAGGCCTTTAGTATCTATGTTCAGAATAGGGTTCTATATATTAGAAGCCTAGAGTAATGCTATAGGAAGCTTTCCATTTAGTAAGTTAGTTAAAGCGTTCCTACTACGCTTTGCTAGAATAGGGAGTTAATATAGTATATCCTAATATATCTAGGGCTTATATGCCTGAGAATAAATACAAGCAGCAGTAGAATAAAAGAAAATATAGAGTCTCTTTAAAGTTAATAATTTCCATTCTATCGGGGTATAGAATTGGCTAGTAGTGTACTTCTTTACTAGGGTACTTTACTTATTAGTTTAATGCCTTTACTATCTATTAAAGCTTTATAAGTCTCTCTAAGGCTTTAATCTTTAATATAAGTTTTACTACTAGTGTTTAAGAAGCGATTTAAGTAGCCTACTTATTACTAATTAGCACTAAATATAAGCATTTTAGTAATAGACTTTAAGTAGTATAGGTTCTAAAACTAAAAACTTCATTTTAATAACTAACTAGTTTAAAGTAATTAATATAGTAATCTATAATAAGCTTAAACCTATACTATAGTATTAAGAATGGAACTTAGATTTAGTTTAATTATAAGGCCTTCTTTAGTAAGTTAAGAATAAAATACTATATATTTACTCTATATATTATTTATATATTAGTTTAAGGATTTAGAGAATAAAGTATATTCTTTCTATTTAAAGGTATTTTATTAGACTATTAGCTTTAGTAAATGTTAGTATGTAATGTAAATTAGGCTCTAATAGTATAGAAAGCTACTAAACTTTAACTTTCCCTTACTATACTTTAAAGGTAAGATATAAAATAGATAGTAAGTATAATAATAATAGATTTAGTAAGGATTAAGGTATAGAGTATAGCTTAATAAAGGTAGAATATACTATACTAAGTACTAAAGCACTTTAATAAAAGCTATTAGCTAATAGTTTAAAGTAATATAAATTTATCTATTATTTTTTAAGTTTATTAAACTCTATTACTATCCCTTTAAATTACTATCTTACTAAGTAAAACTATAGAACTTAATATAAAACCTTTACTAAGTAAATAAAAGTATTATATATACTTTAAGTCTTAGTAAGTTATTAAGTATAGTTAGCTAAGGAGTTTTTTAGTTTGAATTATACTTAAAATATTATTTTATCTATAAATTAAAATATATAATATAAGCTTTACTTTAGAGTAAAGTACTTAGCTAGGCATTTATTATGTATTTTTAACTAATATTTTTTACTATATTATTTTAGATTTAAAAGGAATATATTAGTTTAACTATTAATAGTTTTAGCTAGGAATTAAAATATATAGTTTATTTTATAATTTAGATTTATATATTAGAATATTATCTTTTATAATATAGTAAAATATAGCTTTTTAAATCTTTTAATTACTCTTTATTATTAATTTCTAATTTATAAAAACACTTAAAAATAATTCTATTAGGAAAATATTAACTAGTATAAATAGACTAGTAGTTTTTTTCTTTTTATTTAATAGTAATTTAAATAAAGTTATAAGTATATTTCTATTTTTATTAATTATAAATAGAAGTTAATTAAAGTCTTTTTAACTATAGTTTAATTATATTTAAAGTATAGTTAATAATAATTATAAAGAATAATAATATATAATTAGTTTTAGTTAAACTATAATATAGTAAGTATATTTAGTATAGAAAAAAGAATAATAGTATATATAAATAATAATAGCCTTACTATTTATAAAACTAGAAAATAGTATTAAATAATAAAGAAATTATTAAATAATATTTTCTATTAGCTAGAGCTAGAGAATAATAAAAGAGCTATAGTAGTAATAGTAATAATAAAGTTAGTAAACTAGCCATTTATTAGTCTATTTACTATTATATTAGGTATTATTTTATAAATAATAAAAATAATAGTATAAATACTCTAGCCCTTATATATATTCTAATAAAGCAAAGGTATAATACATTAAGGTTAAAATACTATATATACTATAATTCTAATAAAAGTTATTAAGCTATATAGGCTTATATATAATAGCTATAGTTATAAATAGTACTATAGTTATATTAGACTAGAAATATATAATTTAGTATATAAGGCCTAGCTTTAAAATAAAGTTTAAGAAATATATATAAAAAGACCTTTACTCTTTTTATTATCTCTCTCTTTCTTTTCCTTTTATATATATACTATTAAATTTAAGATTTATTAATAATATATTATATATTTATAACTTATAATAAACTAACTAAATAACTAAAATACTAGGGGTATTTTAAATCCCCTTACTAAATAGTCTATTAAGGCTATATATAGCTAGATATAAGTAAGTCTATCTATTCTAAAAGACTAATAAATAGTATTATTAATAGTCTATATTAATAAAACCTAGTGTTTAAGCCTTTTAAATATTTATTAAATTATTTTAATCTAGATTATTAAAGAATAAAGGGTAGAAAAAAAAAATCCTCTTTTAAAAAAACTAAATAGTTATACTCTAGCTAATAAAGGCTAAAGCTAGGCCTTAAGAATAGGCCTTAATAAACTAATATATTACTTTAATAAAGAGAAATAAAAAGCTTTCTTTAAGTATTTTAGACTATATAAAGCCTAAATAATATTTAATATATTTTTAATCTATAGATAGAAAACCCTATTTATTAATTATATTACTATTAGTCTATTTATAATTGTATTTATAACTATAGTCCCTATAATATATAGTTAAAGCCTTAATATAGTCCTTAAAATATAAATAATTAAGTATATTATATAATAGGCAATTAGGTATTTATATAATCTATTTAACCTTAGTATAGTTAAAAAGGAATACTTACTATTCTCTTTTAAATAGCTTTAACTCTATACTTAAAGAGATTAGTTAAACTATAGCTATATTAAATTTTAATAACTATAGAATCTTTAATTTAAATCTATATATACCTTTTACTTATAGAAATATAGCTATACCTTTTAATATAAATATAAGAATTTTAATTATAAAAATAAAATGCTTTATTAAAAAGCTAACTATATATAATAAACTAAGGGTATAGAAAACTTTATTAAATTAAACCTAGAAATTTAAAATATAATTATAAAGTATAAATAGTATAAAAAGTCTATTTTTACTATTAGTAATATAATAAAGACTATTATAAACTTTAATATTATAAAAGATATTACTTTTATAATAATTAAATCTTTTAAATAATATATAGTTATAGAGTTTATTTTCTATATAAAATAAAATAATCCCCCTAAGTATAAAGTAAAGGCTACTTAAGGAGAAATAGTAAGTATTCCCTTCTAGCTATACTAAAGTTAAATAGATTATATAAATACCTAATTGTTTATTATATAATATACTTAATTATTTATATTATATATCCTTTAGTATGCTATTATTTAACTAACTATTTAAATAATAAACTATATTAAGGCTTTAACTATATAAAAGATATCTCTCTTATAGCTATAGGGACTATAGTTATAAATACAGTTATAAATAGACTAATAGTAATATAATTAATAAGTAGGGTTTTCTATCTATAGGTTAAGAATATATTAAATATTATTTAGGCCTTATATAGTTTAAAATACTTAAAGAAAGCTCTCTATTTCCCTTTACTAAAGTAATATACTAGTCTATTAAGGTTTATTTCTAAAGGTTAATTTCTAGCTTTAGCCTTTATTAGCTAGAGTATAACTATTTAGTCTCTTTAGAAAAGAATTCCCTTTTCTTACCCTTTATTCTCTAATAATCTAAATTAAAATAATCTAGTAGATATTTAAAAAGCTTAAATACTAGGTTTTATTAATATAGACTATTAGTAATACTATTTATTAGTCTTTTAGAATAGATAGACTTACTTATATTTAAATAGCCTAGCTATATATAGCCTTAGTAAACTGTTTAGTAGGAGAATTTAATTTAAAAATATTCCTAGTATTTTAATTATTTAGTTAGTTTATTATAAGTTTATATAGTATTAATAAATCTTAAATCTAATAGTAGTAATATATATAAAAGAAAGAGAAAGAGAGAGATAATAAAAAGAATAAAGGTCTTTTTATATATATTTTTTAAACTCTATTCTAGGGCTAGGCCTTATATAATTATATATTCCTAGCCTAATATAGCTATAGTACTATCTATAGCTATAGCTATTATATAATAAGTTAGCTTCTTTATTATAAGTCTATATAGCTTAATAACTTTTATTAGAATTATAATAGTATTTTAACCTTAGTGTATTATACCTTTAAGGCTAGCCTTATTAGAATACATACTAATAAACAGTATATATATATATTAAGTTTACTAACTATAGGTCTCCCTAACTATATATACTTTTACTATTACTACCACTACTATAGCCCCCTTATTATTCTCTAGCTCTAGTTAATAAAAGATTTTAATAATTCCTTTATTATTTAATACTATTCTTTAGTTCTATAGATAGTAAGGCTATTATTGTTTATATATACTATTATTCTTTTTTCTATACTAAATATACCTATTATATTATAAAATAAAATAAACTTTAGTAACTAAAGTAAAATAATTTATATTTAAAGCTTATAAAACTAAAGTTATTTATATTAATATAGTACTATTTAAAAATACTAACTATTCTTTAATTAAAAATATAAATACTAAAATAGTATCTTTTCTTTAATAGCTAAGGGATATAATATTTAGTATTTTTCTATATAATAACCTTACCTTTTACCTACCTAATATAATATAAATCTATTTATTAAGGGATAAATAAAAGTAATTGCCTATACTATTTCTATTTTAAAAGATATTTAATAATAACTTATAAGCTTTTTAGTATTAAAATATAATAATAAAGAAGGATTTTTACTTTATAATTAAAGATAAGTATATTATTAATAAGGTAATTATAGAGCTTAATAAATAGGAAAATATTAGGACTACTTTAAGACTAACTTAAACTTTAAGTATTTAAAGAATTATTAAATTATAGTTTATAATAAAGTAGTATATTATATATTGCCTTTTTATTTCTATTTTATCTCCCCTAATAATAAAAGTATATTAAAATAAAGAGAAAATATAACTATTTATAAAATAGTTAGTAATTTAAATAGTTACTTATAGTTAGTTTAAACTAACTAATTTAAAAGTAGCTATATTACTTAATTTTAAAAAAGTAATATAAAAGAAAGAAAAAGCATAGTATTTTTAGGTTTTTAAAACTAGTCTATTTATATAGCTTTAAAGCCCCTAAGTATAGAGTAAAACTGCTTAAAAGAGAAAGAATATTAATAAAGTCCTCTCTCTAGTTATACTAAGGTTAAATAGGTTATATAAATGCTTAATTGCCTATTATATAGAACTATATTAAGGCTTTAACTATATAGGAGATATCTCTCTTATAGCTATAGATCAGTCCGATGATACCCCTCTAATAACAAAGGCGATGTGAAATCAATTGATAACACTTCGCATTGCATTAATTCTAACAGTGCTGAGAATCTTTTCTCACCGCTATGGACGATGACCACTCTTTAAAAGCTGCACCAACAACCCTTTAATCATATCCTCGGGCCGCACCATCAATTCTGGTTGATGTTGTACGCCTTGAGCCGGATCCCCAGAGACCCTTTCTCCGCGACGGGCATGAAGAAGTCGGCGGCCATCTCGACATCCTTGACGTTCGTTTCGTAAAGCTCCAGGAAGCCCACGTCGTCATCAAAAATGACGTCCCTACCCCCATAGCGCCGGAAAATGTAGGCCAGAGCCAGATACATCTCCCCATACGCCAGGGCTTGCCCAACGCAGTTGCGGCTCCCCTTTGAAAAGGTAACGAGATACCTATCCAGACCCTTGCCTTGGTCACCGAGCCAGCGCTCAGCAATAAAAGTCCTGCTGTTCGGGAAGAGGCCCTCGTTGTCATGGACCATGAGCGGGCTCATTGACATGGGTGTGCCAGCGGGGATTGTCCAATCCTTTCCTGTCGTTTTGTCTTTGAAAATGGTTGCATTATCCGGATCGATGCGCTGGGATCGTGTGACGAGGCCATATTCAATACGCAATCCCTCCTTTATGACTGCAATCAGGTAAGGAAGGGCTTCCAGCTTCGCCAGAGGCACCGTGCCAACGTCATCGACGGATGGCATGATGCTCCGCAGCTCTTCTTTAAGCTTGCGCAGCGTCTCTGGCTGACTCAACAGCCAGAACGTAATCATGTCCAAGACCGCTGCCGCTGTATGGCTCCCTGCAACTACCACCAACTGAGCCTCATCCGACAGTCGAACGAGCGATTTCTCCTCCTGTGGCAGCTTGGATGCCAGAATTGAGTGGAAAATGGTGCTGTGCTCTTTATCCTGCCATCCTTGGTTGTTGCCAGCTATGATGCCACTCACTTCTTCTTTGACTGCTTCCTTCTGAGCCAAAAAGGAGGCGAGTTTCGGCATCATAAGACCCACGAGAGCGGCGGGCAGAGCGTCGAGCATGCCGAAGATCCAGGGGATACGCTTGAGAAGGTGAACCCCCTTGAGACTGGCCAGACCAGCAATTCGTGAGGCGGCATCAAAGTCAGGGGCCTCTGGAATAGTATTAGTGATTGAAGGATTGTGAGAAAACGGCATACATGCCAATCTTCTTATCGCAGTGACCAAAACAGTAGATATTGACAATGTCTTTCATTGTTAGCAACGTATTCAATCCAACACCAGAGACACCCACCTGCTCCAAGCGCGGAAAACATGCAACTCGCATTGAGTTCTCTCTGGGTATCACGATGCTCCTCAATACGCTTCATTAAGGCCTCGAGCCTCTCCTGTATGACGGGCTGGAGTCTTCGCACATTGGCCATACTGAAGAATGGCTGCAGGGCTGCCCGTCTCTGGCGGTGCAATTCGTGTCCCTCGGTAGAGAAGACGGAGTGGTCGAGGCCGATGAACTTTGTAAAGGCTTCTTCTCGAACCGTGCGCCTCGTCTGTGAGTAGCCGGCGTAGATGGACTCGTAGAATTCCTCGCAGCCAGTCAGTCAGAATTCTGCACATGCATTGTAACATACTGGATCAGCAAAGTGCAACTCTCTCGGTGTGATGCGAAGGATGGGACCATATTGCTTGTGCAGTTCGATGATTTTGAAGGCATACTGCCCACCCAGCCAAACGTCGTAGTAGGCTTCGTATCTATCCTTGGTCAGTTAGACCAGAGCAGAATCGCCTGTAATGCACCAACAAGCTTGTCAAGGCCGCCAGCCTGGGGCCAGGAATATGGGCCAGGGGGCTCAGGTAGAGTCGCCATATGGCTGTATATGTCCAGTAGCCAACCAACACAGCAGGCAGCATCCAGTAGATTGTTACGATGCCCGAATAGGCGATCATGGTGTTGCTCATGTTGTCGAATAAGCCTAAAGTTCAACTGGGGGAAGGTTGGACAACAAAGTGAATCTTCACGAGCTTATCCTCGTCCAAGCATATATAGCTCGTGCTCAACCACCCTGCATCTACCTCGCTTAAGCCTTGGGCAACCTATGAAGGAGTTATCATGATTCGGGCACACGAAGCGATTGTTAATTATGTGAGATTACAGGGTCTGCATCCTTCTATGTGAAAGTCGCCGGGACGTGAGTCAGCCCAAGCAAATGACCTGCTGTTCTGGTTCACCATCTGCATATCTCCTGGTATGAATTCCTTTCAAACCCCTGTGAATTGTGGCCCGAAGTTGTGATGAGCATGTAACCGTTGTCTCTGTATGACCACCGGCCTCCTCTAATACATCTGCTACCTGGGCCGTATTACGGCGTAGCACTGTCGCTGGTAGGCAACCAGCGAGATTCTTAGTAAATCAGCCGGAATAGGTCATGCTTCCGCCCCCAAACCATATCTATACCCTTGCCCATTGGGCCAGGGGCCCGAGTTGGTAGATTTCCTCTGAGTCCGACCACAAATCAATGCCCACAAAGCAGAGATCTCCTACAGCGCAACCTGGATAATGACCTTGCCCTGTGCACGCCCGGTGTTGAGCCTCTCGAATGCTTCCCGAACCTGGCTGAAATCAAAAGTACTGTCCACGTGGATCTTGTCCTTGGGTACAGTCAGACTCTCCTTCAACCACGAGTACTTGTACTCGAGGTTAATGCAGGTGTACGAGGGTCCCAGGTAGAGCCTTCCAAGGATGGCACGCCAGAGCATCTGGGGGTTGAAGGCGTATGTATATCTTCCACCCATGCTTACTCTGTCGGTGGAGACCTTGTCGCCGACAATGGTCACGTACCGCTTAGCCAGGCCTACGCAGTCTGCGCCGCCAACGCAGTCAATAATGGCGTCGGGGCCGAACTCCTTAACCTTGGCGGGCACGTTGGATGTCGTGTAGTCGACGACCTCATCGGCGCCCATGCGGCGAGCAAAGTCAGCCTTCCTGCCCGAGCACGTGGCCAGGACCGTCCATCCGCGTTGCTTGGCTATGTAGCTTACGTACTGGCCGGAGCTGGAGCTGCCGCCAAGCACGACCAGCTTCTTGCTCTGGCGCATGTAGGACTCAACGGCGGAGATGGTGGTGTGGGCGGTCAGCCACACCAGAGGCATGGCGGCTGCCTCCTCAAAGGTCCTCTCAACCGGCTTGGGCAGGACGATGGACTTGCCCGGGCTGTTGGTATCTACACGGATGGTCTCGGCGAGACTACCGGTGGGGAAGAAGTAGACAATGCCGAAGACTTCGTCGCCAGGCTTGAAGCCCGACTTGGCGCCGGCCTCCTCGACGATGCCGGAGAAATCCTCGCCCACACCCTTGTTGGGGGGCATGACGGAAGCGGGCAGGTATCCCAACAGGGGGTAGCCCATCAGCTGAGCATCGATAGGGTTCAGCGAGGCGGCCTTGGTGCGAACCAGCACCTCGGTAGGTTTGAGCGGAGTCTTGTCTACAGGCAGATCCGACTCCTGCAGGGCTTGGGGGTAGCCGCCGTGAGTAAATGTCCAGGCCCTCATCGTATTGGATTGAGAGTTTTCGGAGGGTGTGTCCAGTTGTCAAGATAGATAGTGAGTGTCGAGATGTGAGCTTGAGAGATGCTGGCGAGCGCAGAACAAGCTGACGAACCCGTCCTTTTATCAATTCCGTCCTCTTACAGCTGAGTAATTCCTGGGGCAGACATATTGTCTCAAATCATCCGTGGCGCTGGGAATCTGTCCACTAGGAGGGCGTCCCTTATGCCAATCCTGGTTCCGGGTAGAATTGACGGACATGATCTGAGCCGACCGACGGCCCAACTCCACTCCGTCCTCTCTCTTTGCGCTGCTGACAAAGGCGCTGGGAGGATTCTCGGGTGCCGGCGTCCGAGTCTCCCAAGCCTACAGGGTCGGCGGATAATCTGTCCATCTTTTGAGTGTCGTTTTCCCTTTAAAGTCCGATTAGTTTTGTATGTCTCAGTGACCAACGGACCATCGCCGTGTATCCAGAAGAAACGGTTCACTTGCATCTCCTCTGCATTTATCAGGCCAAGCCATATTGTCAGTTACATTCATCCATGGCTACCTCAGCGCCTCAATCTCCGCTGCATCAAGGTGAAGGAGTCTCGCACCACGACAGCGACTCGGCGTCTGCCCAGGATGCCGTGAGTGGGAAGCGGAAGCGTGATCGCACCAACAACGACGGCCCGCCCCTTGCTGCCGCCTGTGACCAGTGCCGGGTCCGAAAAGTCCGCTGCGACCGACTGCCCTCTGGTTGCTCCAATTGTCACAAATCAGGCATCGAGTGTTCAACCTCATACATGCACAAGCGTGTCAACCACACAAAGCAATTGTGCGTGACATGGATGCCGCGTGACCAGTGAGCTAATGTGAATCAGGCGCGATGACTTCTCCCTCGTCCTCAAGAGATTGGACCAGGTTGATACCACGCTCGCCACGCTCACCAGCTTGGTTCAACAAATAGCAACCCGGCCGAGCTGCGATCATCACAACTCTGATCCGCAGACTTCTTCCATCGACCATCCAATGTCGCTTCCTGCGCCTGGGAGTGTCTTGGATCAGCCAAGTGTTCCTGAGCCCTTCACGTCTGAAATCTCCTTCTACGGGACGTTAGGGCCTGACGGGGGCGGCAACCCTATCTATGGCTATCCATCAGTCCCAGCCATGGCCGAAGCGTTGCTGCGCCAGGTTTCAAGCTATGTGTTTCGGTCCTATCAGCATAGTACAGGCGGAGACATCGCTATTGTGCCTCGCGCTCTACAGTCCTCGCATGTCGAAACTGCACTGCGTGAAAGGTTCAACGACTTCCCCTTCATGTCTGAGTGTCTGGAGCCCTCTGTTGCCAGCGACACGAATTCTATAGCCACGCCACCAGCCATCCTGTGTCAGCTCTTTATAGATGGCTACTTGGATAATATTAACTCGCGCACCCCCATCTTCGGCCAAGCCGAATTGCGTGACGCCGTCAAATCCCACTACACCCAAGATGAGAATGCTCAAGACACCAAGGCCTGGTCGCTCATCATTAATAATGTTATTCTCCTCGAGCTTGGGTTGGAGATGCAGGCAGCCCAGGCTGAGTACAGCAACTACGGCATAAATGAAGAGACTCTGCCTTCGTTGCTGAGAAACTGTGACCGGGCCATTAGGGACCTCAATACCTTGATGGTACCTAATCTGGTCAGCATCCAGGCCCTCATGACTCTGGTATGTAACTGCAGACTGCGAATCTCCCTTTAACCTAGGCAGTCCCCTTGATGTACTCTAACCACCAGCCCAGGTACTCGTGGCCCAAGAGTTCTACAGCCACGCAACGGCCCAGAGAATATGTCACGCAGCTTGTCGAACATGCCTCACACTCGGTCTTCACCGTTCTGGAGGCCCGATTGGAGCGGAAAACAGCGAGCCTGGACAATCGGGAATAAGTGCTCGGCAGCGCCTCTTTCAAATCCTCTATTCCATGGATAAACAGCGTGTTTTTATGACTGGTCTACCGTGCGATCTCCACATGTTCGATTCGGATTTTCCCATGTTTAGCGATCCTTTCACCAGGCTGACAAACATCTGGGAAGACATTTATCTGAAGCTTTATACACCGAGAGCAGCATGGGCAAGCACAGAGACACGCGCCGGCTTGGTGTACCAGCTGAGCGGCTCCCTAGATGACTACTATCAAAAGTATGTCAAATCACTACCTGTTTCGCAAGGCAGCAATGGAGAGGGTCTGGATCCCACCAAGATAGAACTGGCATACGGGTTTCTCGTCTCGCAGGTTCTTGTCCTCCGCTGCAACCGTAACGATGAGAACGGTCAAGCGAAGATGCGAGAGCTTGCGCGAAAAAGTCTGGAAGTAGTTGTCACTGTGTCCACACCGCCCCTCACGACACAACGGCTAGCCCTACTCTCCAATATAATCCGAAACTACCCCCTGGTTGCCTTTTTCGACCTTGCGTCCTATCACATATCTGGCATATTCGAAACGGGAGAAGTGAGCATAGATGCTCGGGCCGACCTGGCGCTTCTTCGTGCCCTCTGTGAGCAAATACCAGTGCCAGAGCATGGCAAGCTCGCACACGTATTCTCGTCCTGCTTGAAAGCTGGGCTTCACTGGGCACTGGATATTCTCGAAGTGCTGGTAGAGGCTCTGAGAAGCAATGCATCTAACATGGATAGTATTGATGATCTGCCGCGCGCATTATCCCAGGAACCCTCTGATCCTGTAGTGCCACAGCTCCTGCTCGGATGCCCAGTTCGCTTGCCCACCCTGGATCATGATGATTCTAGGTTACCGCCGGCGTATGTCCACGCACTTCCCGACTTGAGTGCACCTGGTCATGACAGGCCGACGGACCACTCTACCCGGCATACATTCTATTTCTAGCTAGATCATGTTCCTACACCTATACAGAGTGAATTCTCAAGTTTATTAGTGGACCTTAAGCGCAACTTACACAAGGCGGGCCTCACTGCGCCCTGATCCGTTCAGCTTGCGCAAGCTGATGTCCCGAACGCATATAACATTTTAACGGAACATCGGAAACGCCAAGCCGGGCAGTCGAAGGCATACACGGCTGCACCTTTGCTTTTTATATCTAGTGCTGTGAGTTCTATCAGACCACGTCGATGTCGCAAGTAACAAGGGGGGCCATCGGGACTCTGATAATATTAGACATGCGACGGCTGCAGTACCAGGTACATCCGGAAACGACTATGTCAAAGCATTGGGAGCACGGAATTGTTCCTCTAGATGGTGTGGTTTACAGGGCGTTTTGGATTGCGCTTATATAGTGGCTGCTGGTCAGGATAGAAGATATCAGATGTTGCACAATACATATTAGAGAAAGCCTTTATAGATCTTGACCATCTTATTACAAATTATACTTAAACGTCAAATCATGCAGAAACACGTCAATGACCCTAAAGAACCTACAATGAGTGGCTTTAGTATCAAGCTAAAAAGATAGATTGCTGTGTTGTCAAGTCGTTCCAAACCAAAATTACAGCTTTTGGCTCACTGTGGCTGAGTACGTCTTTTAATACAACATCCTCGGGAACTTGGCGTATGGCGGTATTTGTGGTAGTTCCTATGTAGTAGTTGCATGTATCGCACCTTGCCGCCGAACTGACTAATCATCTTGTCTCGCAGATTGGCATCCTTAACTTCCCTTACTCCATTGCAGCTGTAGTCTGGGCAATGAGCACTTGGCACTGGCAGGCTCTAAGGCTCTCCATAATAAGACCAAGCATGGCGCGAAGATTAATGGCCTTGGGACCTCCAAAAAGCTCAACCGCCTTCGCGAATCCGGACACATGCTTCTGCGCAGTGGCGTAGTCTTGAAGGCGAATCTAGCACAATGTTTAACAGTGGCACAATGGGGGGCTAAGATAGCTTGACTTACTTCGTCCAAAGCCAATACCAAGATCAGTGTCAACATTGCGTCGGTTATCATATTTTTGGATATCGACTGCCTAACACTTCGAACACAACTTAGTTTGTATTCTGCACCCATTTGCATATAGTTCGCCAACAGGGAATTAGTGTTACGGCAGGGATCCAGTTCCCCAGCCAGATGCCGACATGATGTAAAAAGGAGAGCTTGCATCATGTCAGCATCTACCACGGCCAAGCGAACCCATGGGGTATCCATAAATGGTAAGTCGGAACGGGCCTCATGTGTAACCCTCCTGCCGTGAGCCTTTACATAGGGCAAAACGACAGTGATATCTGAAAATTATTATCAGCAGCTACTAATTGGGTCACCATGCTGCCAAACATGGTGGACAACGGGGTCTCACAATGATCGAAAAGATACTGCTCTATTGGCGACAGCCGCTTTGACAGAATATTGAAAGGATCTCTCCTGTGCTCCGAGAGAGCGTTGATAGGATCGGGCATTGGTTCTTTCCCGGCGTTCGTCTCTTTGTCTTCTGATAGGACCGCAACTTTCTTCTGCGCCTGGTAATTCCTCATCTGGATCTGTCGGGCCCTGGCATGCGTCACACGAGCGGCGTGAACGTGGACTCTAAAGATTTCTCCCTTTGCTGCTCGCTTGGTAGGATCATTTGTAATAATGAACTGCATAATGCCTAGGCTGAAGCACTAGCAGCCTCCACTTCTATGGTTATGTCGGTGGTTGCCCTTTTAGGACGGGGAGATGATGTGTCGGCTTTTGGCTGCTTGGGTACAAGTAGGAGGATACAGATAGAAGCACTGTCATTGAGGTGGAAAGGAAGTCTCTGTGTTGACGCCTTCACACCTGGGCTTATAAATTCGCCCCCGTCGAATTGACAGATGCAGTCTGATTCAAGCGCGCCAATCATAGATCTTATCACTGTGACTGCCAAGACTTGCTCCTTCTGATTTAGGACTAAGGTAGGTAGCTTGTTAAACTTGGTAGATACAGGGGGTCCAATCTTAACCTGCGCAAAGCGTTACTAAAATTAGCCCTCTCCTATCATTTGTTCCAGGCGGTACTTCGTAGAAATGAGCCAGTCTTGCCCCAGCCGCCCATCCATCACAGTGATTGCTTTTGCTGTCACTTCCACTGCCGCTCTGTCGCTGCCTTATTGTTTTCTAGATCTTGCCAATGCGCGATTCCACGAGTTGTTTTTGCCTCACTACACGCACCTTATCAATCTAGACTATTGTCTATTGGCACAAGGGATACCAAACGTACCTCTATTGTCGAGACAAAACGAGAAGAAAGACAAGCAGGCTTTTATTACTGGTGAATAATAATAAGAGCTACTTCTCAATTATTATATCCTATCTCCAGAAGCATATTTTGTAAAGATGAAAAGAGTGTATAGTCCGAGGTGAAAGCAGTGAGAGCAAATAAACAGTGGGAAAGTGCCTAGGGCTCTGGCAATCAATGCAGTCGTAAACAGTAGAGAGAAATATCAGCCAAGCCATTGTTAGGTGTGCAGGGTAGTCGACTTGCATAGTAACCGAGCCACAGGTAGTAGCTATATCGGCCGATAATGTGCTCTTCCTCTAACACACTGTACTGCTAGATGGAGGAGCCAGCACAATTCGGGTGTTCAGACTGTGAAAATATAGAACCAGAAGGTGTGGACAGTATGCTCAGGACTGGATTTTAATTATATTATAGGTAAAAAGAAATTTCCTCGGAACCAACTCTCCGCCATCATTGATTGACACGTTCAACTCCATGAATTGCCCGAAAAGTCGGTCGTTGGATGTGTTCGACAGCAGTTTAGCCACCCACGGCTGGCTCAACAGCCCTGACAGTGTTAATTGTCCCAAAGAGCCCTCATCAAGGCATAGCAGAGTCAACAACGAGCTGGGTCAAGATGAGCTAGTAGTAAAACTGAATGGGCTTCGTCGGAGGACTTCCCATCTGTAGTCACCCAATCAAGTAGCTGGGCGACGACTCGGCCCCCTGTGGTAGCCATCTCGCTGATCTGCGCGAGAATTTCCAGTCGTCGTAGAGCTGATTCTGCTGCTTGAAGTCCCCCCTGACAACAGGGTTTGCAAGACGCAACACCAAGTAGGTCAACCGTATCGTTAGTCTGTTCTTGTGGCAGGTGCCCGTTTGCATATAGATATAACAGTACGACCGCTGCCTCAAAGGTATTGAGGATTATGGCACAGAATCGCGTGTGGGCGCTACCTAGCATCGAATGCAATAAAGATATCGCCTCGAGCTCCTTGATGGCTGCTAGGGCGGGCTTTCCCCTCTGTTCTTGCAGCAAGACTTGTCTTGCATCTCAAGCTTGGGCCTGTATGTGTCCCAGCTTGTTTCTGGATCCAGTGCCAAAATTCGAGGCACCTTGGGGAAATATTCAGAACAGAAATTTCCATAATGTTGTTCTCCCCGGGTCGGGTCGTATATGCCCTTTTCTCGTCGACCAACTGTCCCCCAAAACCTACCTAAATACATGAGCCGCGCTGTGAAAACTTCAGGGCCACTCGGGTCTGCGATTATTCCACTACTACCATCGAGTAAAGGTAGTTGCCATAAGCTTTCGTTCGCCGAAGTGTCTGGGGGAAATGGTACACGGTCCAACTTCCTCGATAGATCACTATTGCAAGGGACAAAGTTAGAGGGATCATCGAAGACGAGCCCTGGAGATGACGAACCTGTCCAGGATGTAGAGACCAGAGAAATTTCTGGATCTCATCTCACTTTCCAGTTCCGTGTGATTTTCCTCCTCGGGCCTCCCACCGTTGGCGTGAATGAGACCAACCTTCTAGGCTGCTTGGGACGCATACGAGATGCATCCCCAGAATTTATCGGTTCTCCCGTTGCAGGAGAACGTAAGTGCGGCAAAAATACTGTGCTGAACGCGGACCAATGATCCCTTCCAATCAAGTCTGAGGCATGCATTCGCGAGACGATCGCCTGCTTCGCTGCAGGTGCTGCGAATCTCAGAAATAGGCATCCCACTTATACTGTCGATAGTGTGAGATGGTGAACGCAAGAACTCTGCAGAGTATGAGCACACCCTGAGGATGAGAGCGGCGAACTCGACATCGACGACTGAAAGCGGCTTGTCCTTGACCTACCACTCTCGATAGTGAGACAAGGGCCTGGGAGCAGGCACGATTTCCTGCATCCTGCGGAATATCTAGTGTCAGATTGTGGAATAGGAGACCAACTTGACGGCATTGACATCATACCAGTTGACTTCGACAACAAAGTATTGCACGAGGAAGTCGAGTATTGACTATGTGGGCATCCGCCCGATATCCTGACTAACTGACTTGTAGATGGCTGTTGTTGTAGGCGAGATGACTTTCTCAGCACTATATGTACTGCCGTCGCCTGAACCCCACTGGTAGAAACCTCGTCAATGTCTGCAATACTCGTATCGCCGGTACTCAAAGCATTCTATGGTTGCTAGGGGATAACTCACGATCGTCTTGAGCAAGGCCATCGTATTAGACCTACTGTTATCACAGTAGCCAAACGTCTAAGTAAGCCCTGCGCGGGGGGTCTGGAGTGGGTTGCTGTGCAGTGCATGTCCCGCTCATACATGTGTGTCCAGGCATCTGTCAGTTGTGGGTGGTAGGTTTGGGTTTGCTGGTCATGGAGCCCACACCGCGCATGAAGATCTCCCGTCGGAGCTTGGACGGGCATCGCCCAAGACAGAGAAGGTGGCAGTTGGTCCGCCGAGGGTGGGTTGGAATCGAAGATGCATTGCTCAGGTTTCCGGCGTCATATATTGATCGCTATACATTGATTTGGTATCGTCCATCTCGCCATAGAGGGCCCCCTCAAGGTCGCTGGTCTATATCTTGTTGGCCACACGATCCAATCCCACATGGTTCCTCCTGTAGACAAACCGTTTCGGTGCTGCATCTGCATCATCATAAACATCATTCTAACCAATTGTTATCTATTGATCTGATATCGTCTTTATCGTCAGAGGGGGCCTCCTCGAGGTCACTGGTCTGTATCCCATTGGGGCACACGAATGGGAAATCCCACATGTTGACGCTTTGTGTGGGGAAAGCGTAGACAGTACCCAAGGAGGACGTCATGACGAAGTCCAGCGGCAGCGACGCTGTAGCCTCGTGAAGATTCTTGTTACCCACAACCTTGGCCGCAATACCTTACCTTTGTGAAACATGTCCTCGGTGACCTTGTCAAAAGAGATATCCTGATATAACACATCAAAGTTGAAAACACCCCGGACAATAGCTTCAACAGAAGCCGCTTCCATAGCCTACATCACCTGTTTCCTACTACTCACATCGCAGTCTACCAACCGGACCCATGGTAAGTTCCTCCCCAAATCAGCTTATAGCTAGTGATAATCATGACATTCAAGGAAGGAGGCCCCAGGCCATCCTTGTTCTCAGTTTTATTTTTCAGATCGCACACCATAGTCATGAATCATGGCGATGTGATGCTGATTTACACAGCATGGACAAGCAGTCTATGAGAGCGAGCTATGCATTGTCACTGGGAAGGATGCGAGGGATGTATCAGTGGACTCCCTGCTGTATATTGCAGCATACACTTTTGGAAATGATACTTGGGTCATAGCTGCAGGGCATTCCAGATCTTGCAGGGACTATCCCTCATTGGGGCTTTGCCAAGGGATTCGATACATATGCCCCGATGCGATACCTATCAGGCAGTAAGGAATCCCAAATATCTCCTGCCTTGAGTATTTCTTGGCCTTAGACGGAGCACCTAAAATGTAGCTAGCCAAGGAGATTTTAGCAGACAGTAGGCCTGCCGCTACGCACCATTTCCATCACCTCATGGCTGTATCCATGGCGACATGATTTTTCACTTTCCTGATTAGATGTGTTCCCCACCCTCATGATGGAGGGTGAATGGTAAACCGTCCACGCGCCTCCTTGAACAGGAAGCTGGAAAACATCAATGTTTGCGTTATATTGATAAGCCATCGCACAATCATGTTCGCCTTATTCTGCATTAAAGGTGTTATTTGTTTGGTATGAAATCTCATATCACCAAAAGTTGTGTTGTGTGATTGTAGTATTATGTATAAATACTCCAACGGGCACTCAAATTGAGTATGTTCGTATTCCAGCAAGCCCAGCATCATCCTGAGATCTATCACTCTTCATTCATCATCTCATCTCGTTGGACATCATGCTTCCCATCGCAAGTCTGTTCTTAGCCACGGCAACCCTTGCCTTCACCGTTTCTGGTGCCCCAGTCCAATCCTTCGGCCAATCTGGCGATGTGATTGAAGGCAGCTACATCATTACTCTTAAGCAGGATCTCTCGGATGTGGATGTCGACCAAGCGGCCTTCTGGGCTGATGAGATCCACAAGCGGAGTGTCAACAGGCGAGACGGCCTGAATGGCGTCGAATTGGTGTACAACGGCACCTTTAAGGGGTTCGCGGGTACATTCGACGACGCTACAATCGAAGAGATTCGTGCCAATCCAGATGTAAGGCTCATCTTGCCCTACACTTTCCTCCAGGTAGCTCTACTCTAATACATAGGCAGGTTGAAGAAATCGAACCTGATCGCGTCTGGATCATTGATGAAGTTCCTGAGCCGGAGGAACCCAGCAAAAGGGCAGAGACCACCCAGGCGAGCGCTACCTGGGGTTTGGGAACTGTCTCGCACCGTGTCTCTGGTTTCACGAGCTACATCTATGACACGATTGCCGGTATGTCCTCCTCACCGAAATTGACCTCTTTAGTTTGCCGAACTACTTTCTAATGTTTTTCAAAGGCACTGACACCTACGCTTACGTCGTGGACACTGGAATTCGCACCACTCACAATGAGTTTGGCAGCCGTGCCAGCGCCGTTTGGACTGGATACAGCGGGGACAACGCCGACACCAACGTGAGTCGAATAGTCTGAACCACACGAATAATGCAAAGCTGACTTAAATCAGGGACACGGCTCACATGTTGCTGGAACTATTGGTGGTGCAACCTATGGTGTGGCCAAACGCGCCAATCTTCTTGCCGTCAAGGTCTTCCAGGGTTCTTCGGCCACGACGTCTATCATTATTAGTGGCTTTAACTGGGCAGCCAACGACATTGTTTCCAGGGGCCGCGTCAATGCTGCCGTCATCAATCTCTCTTTGGGTGGTGGCTTCTCTTCGGCTTTTAATAGTGCGGTTAACACCGCTTCCTCCAGAGGTGTTGTAAGCGTGGTTGCCGCTGGTAACAGTGCCGTTGATGCGGCCAACACATCTCCAGCATCAGCAGCCTCTGCCATCACTGTCGGTGCTATCGACAGCACCTGGACGATTGCATCCTTCTCCAACTATGGCAGCGTCCTGGACATCTTCGCTCCCGGTGTGTCTGTTCTGTCCGTGGGTATCAGCAGCAACACTGCAACTGCTACCCTGTCAGGAACCAGCATGGCATCTCCCCATGTGGCTGGTTTGGTCTTGTACGCCTTCTCTGTTCATGGTGTGACTGGCGTATCTGGCGTTACCAACTTCCTTACCCTTACTGCCACCAGAGGTGTAAGAGGCAACCTCCGAAACTCACCAGACCTCATTGGAAACAACAACAATTCGCTGCAGTAAATGCTAGGGAAGATGGCTAAAGGTATCGGTTGGAAGAGCCGGTGAGGGAGGCTCGCATGACTAGGGTTGGAGGAAGATGAAGAGGGGGTAGGACATGGCTCTGTTCTGCAAAACAGATGACGGGGTTATGACTGGGTCTGGCTTGAAGAGACGGAATAAATGAGATATGTAGCTAAGATATGGTTCTTGGGAGTACTAGGCCTACCATATGTGATAATGCCCAAGCTCAACGACCATGCTCATCATCATCATCTCAGCTCGGCTGGGTATGCAACAGCCCCAGCACCAGTAGTCTGTAGATGAATTCATTCCCGACGCTGGAACGCCTAGAGGGGTACACATAATTTCTACTCCAGACCAGAACCATCTAGAACTATAATAGGATCAAATAAGACCAGCACTACCCCAAGCTACAGCTACTGCTATTCTTATAGCATCTACAGAAGATGAGTATCATAATAAATGAGACCAGCATATTGTATCGATTATCAGTCAATAAACAACCGCTAGAGGCTTTAGTGAAACAAAGACCATCAACCTGAGTCAGGCGAATGACGAGCTGACTGTCAGAATGAAATAATCGTTCAGTTACGCAACACAATCGCTGAACTAAATTGGTCTTAGAACGTCGCACGAAGCGAAACGGCAGGAGTGTTGAGTAGCTGAGTGTATGGAGCATCCTTTTCGTCAACACGGGTTTTAAGAAACATTGTGGCGGAAGAAGATAACAACCTGGTCACGGTCCAGGGAGATGTTGCCTCGACCGATATTTACTTCCGCGTGGGAGTATCACAGTCCAGGAAGTACAAAATCCCCTTTGCGCTCAGCGAGTTCTTCGACCAGCAGTATAATTACAAGCCCAAGATAGTACCATTGTTGCCTCTCTGTAGGATGTGCCAACAGAGGACAAAGGCATCAAAATGCTTTCTTTACCACAGCCGATACCCCGAGACGCTGCTCAACTTCCATGACCTGCATACACTGCAACTCACTATACTTGTCGATCGGCCAGTCGGTTGCGTTGTACGCTTGACTATGCCTTCACTGGTTTTGATTTTATTTTTATTTTTATTTTTATTTTTTTACACTCTACTGTTTACGACTGTATTGTGTGTCGGGGCCCCAGGCACTACACCTACTGTGTATTTGCTATCGACGGCTTCCACCTCACACTGTACACTCTTTTCATCATCGTATACCTCTTTTAATCAACATATTCGCTGACCTAGACACGCCGATTACAGTCACACTTTTTCAGTCTACTCGGAGAAGTCTATGCAGCTTCTCACTCTCTGACCACACTGTTAGCCGTCGCGCAAGCCAGAAACCACCAGGTTGGCTTCTGTTAAGAAGTATTGAGAGTTTCATTCCATTCCCGCGAATTGAGAAAAAACATAATTACTTGCTCACAGATCGTCAGGTATGCTCGTTTTTGGGCAACTGTTTTTAGACTCAACGTTCGAGAACTGGAGCGGCAAGTGCCAAGGCGACGCCGGCCAACTGCTCTTTGACATGCCCGGCAGGAACCTTTCTGGCTCTACCTACGTCGATTGAAGTGGAGGCATAAAGGCGGATCTCAGAAGTACGTGCCTGGCTGTGGATGTGGCATGGTCGGACCACCACGTGTAATTAGGAGGTCAAAACGGGGGTGGGTCAGTGTGGGAGTCATTTTGTGTGAGCTATAATCTATAGTCTCCGAAATCATAAGGGGGTGCTAATATGGCCCTGTTTGCGCACACGCAAAGCTATGACAATGACCCGTTGCATGCCCACATTTCTGTATAAGTGCTTGGGACTAAAGATGAATGCAACTTTAAGTTTTTCCCTTCCGCCTGGCAGCTAGCAAAGCAAGGGCTTCCTGATCCCCGGTATATGGAAGCTATCAAGTGGTTGGCCACGGCCTGTCACCAGCTTAAAGTTTTAACTACGTAGAATACTTTTGAGGGAGGCAGTAAGAAGTATAACTGATGAGGGGACGAGATACATAGGATGATCTTGGAGTGGCAAAAGATTAGAGGATAGAGCCGACAGATAGCAATGAAAATGCCTGGTGCCCTTGCACCTTGTAGTAGATGGTAGTGAAAATAATGGCTCTTCTATTATGAGGTGCACAGTGTAGACGATTAGCCCGGGGAGAAATGGTTTATAAAGAATAATAATATACGTGGGGAGACTACTAGCCGTAGTCGGCGATAGAAACTTCTTTGACGTGGAGTTATATGGTCATGTACCTAATTCAACCCAAGTATTGAATGTAAGTGGAACTCTGCATCGCCTTGCCACTGTCATTCTCGAGCAGAATAATCAAAGCGTTAGCTAAGCAATACAGGTTCCGGGCAAGAGACTGAATGAAAGGCCTTCATTCAGTGAAATTCCCTAGTATAGTTTGATCACGAGCTTCCGATTTAGGTGGGAACACCATTTATTAATAGTTCTGTTTTCATCATCATTAGCTTGCGCACTGTATTGAAATTTATCGTTCCCAACGAGCTCGAGCCAACATGCATATAGTGCACGGGCTATTTCGTAATTGTTTCTCCTAGTCTGATCATCTACCCGCTCCTAGTTGTCCTTGCTCAACGTTGTCCAACAGAACACTTGTTATCTCAATTCAAGCTATGCCTTTCTTGTGTTTTCTGCAGAGCTTGACGCTACCTCACTAATTCTGGGTCTTGTCTAAAGTTCTGTTGCAGCGCAGCATGCCATGAGAAATCTCCAGGCGAAAAGAGGGCAGCCTCCCCTTGGACAAGACAATACTAAATCTTCAGTCCGTTTACTTTGCCTTGCCGACTAACTTGAATGCTGTATATTTTTCTGTTTAGCGCGTTATTCACTCTATGTGCAGTCTTTCGAGGCGACTCAATGGTCATACGAGCAAAGCCGCATGGACTCTCAACCTGGACTCAAACATGGAGAGTAATGGAAAAAGGGGGATAGGAACATGTGAAGCTATTTCTTATAGGTGAGAACTTAGTTGGCAGTAACAATTCGCACCCAACTTAAAGCATCACCTGGTAAATGGCCTCCGTAGCTCACTCTCAACAACCACGGTCGACAGCTGCTACAAGGATAATTCAAGGCCATCACTTTCCTACATGACTTTATTCCGGGTATTGTTCCAAAGCCTCTTGCGTGAGAAAATATGTGCACGATTCACCTGAGGTTTATCTCTTCATCGAATACTTTCGGGGCATGTGTATGTCATTGCTGTCTCCACCAAAATTCATTCATTGCGTCCTGCAGATACACAGCCTGAAATCGCCAAATGGAATGTTTAGGTCTCCAGTCACGACCTTTGACGGCATTGCACCACACCAACAATTTGGGATGCCAACTGGACTATTTCTTTCTCACGCCTTCTTGCTAAGTCCTTTCAGGTAGACCGAGAAGCATATGGCACCTGGCCGTAGTTGACTTTGGCGTCTGAACGTTTAATAACTGCCGTGGTACGTCGTCTCTCCGATCCTCTCCAACAGGGGGATAATTCTATTGTATCACGGCTTATCCATTGTGATTCGGGGAGTAGCAATGTTGGAGAGGATGAAGAGACTGGGGATATTGTTTGTCGACGTTGGGTCATTCTTTGCGCACAATGGGCTAGAAATTGGACTGAGGCGACGATACGAGGAACAAACTTTGGCCGGCTCTATCTGGAGGAGTACACCAACGAGTTTCCCAAGGCAGGAACTGTGGAGGAATTTGATGACCGAAACCGAGACTTCAGTCTGAAGTCCGACCTGGACCATTCTGCTGTCAATCCAGGAGACAATGCACGGAAAGTGATGCCACCTTGGATTGACAGCCATACTCACTGGAGACTATAAATCCGCTAGATCCGCGCAGCGTACTCAATAACATAATTTGTATCTGCTAGAAGATCGGCAGAGTCTGCCACATAATGATCCGAGAAAGATTCCATCAGTTGTAGATGGCGAGGGTTACATATACGCCTCATAACTTTCTACAGTAATTAAAAAGGCATTCCAAGCTCTCATAACTGATAAATTTATTAAGTTCACAGGCTGAACATGAACTCATGAGTTTGTGCATGTCAAGTCTATAACTCAGTGTTTACAGAGCGTCGCATCGCAAGTGAGAACATGAACGCCTTAATAGGTGACCCGATCAAAGTCCAGAGTCTAGTAATGTATTGAACGAAATGGAGCCAAGCACCAAGGTGAAAAAATCCGCTATGAAAGCGGGCGCTCCGCCCACGCCCACATATTCATGGTTCCGCTCGACCTCTCTCAAAACGATGTCCCCAACCACGGCTGATGAAATTGGCTTAGGGGTGGTTTGGGGTGGTTGAACCCCGCCAGCTTAGCTCCCATTGATGAGTTTGGAACCAGGGCCCCCTTCCTTGTTCTAGCGTGCTGGTTTCCTGATCGAGATCGTGGGAGCGGGAAGAGGCTGCGGAAATCATGCCGGAGCTAGGCTCTTCAACTGGCTTAGCTTTCTGGAGTGCGAACCAGGTTATTATCTCAAGCACAGACCGCACACTCCTTGAAGCCTCCACACCCAGTCCAAGCGTTATCAGTCAATCCTTCAAAAATGTCCCCGGCACCTCACGCATGTCCAATGAGAGCCTCCGTGCATAATGGGGACCTCTTGGAGCACAAGGAGAACCGCCCGTGTGTAACATTAGTGGGTAAGTTCAACCACAAGATGCAATGCACGGGACCCAATAACATGGGGGAGGTCTCACGAACCCCTGCTCCTCGGAAAAAGTCACATTCTATTAAAGATCTAACTCGCCTTTATCGGGTGTCTCCTGTTTACCGTCTTTCATGGCCAGCCTGTTGCACCGCTGTTGGCCATGGCAGCCGAAAACACACTACTGATTGACCTCATAGGCCAAGATTACAACAATTTCGATGAGCCAGTTCCCATTTCCAATAATCCGACCGTTCTGCAAGGTCTTGTCATCACCTTCTTAGTAGGTCCTATGGGCAATGGGTGCGCTCACTCAAGTCGCAGGCTAACGGATGATCCAGCTGCTGTCATGGATATGCGTGTCATTCCGATTATTTGTGAGATGGAGGATCGTCGAGTCACTCGGGTTAGATGACGCATTCGTCTTGCTTTACTTGGTACGTCGTGTCGTTGCACTTGCCAAATACCTTGGCGCACATCTAACAACCTCGGTAGCTGTGTGGCACTGCAGGCAGTGTTGCCTTTCTTATGTGTAAGAAAGTCTGCTTGCACCCCATTGACCAATCTAACCTCGGATAGCGATCGAGTTTGGGACTGGACAGCACCTCCTTCTTTTGACTCTCCAACAAGTGGGAGGATATCTCTTCACCTTCTATCTCACCAATAGCCTCCTGCATACAGCCGCGGCTTTCATCAAACTTTCCCTTTTATTCCAGTATCTTCGTGTCTTCTCCCGGGGCTCACTGCCTTACCGGCTAAGTATTGCCGGCATCGTTGCTACGTCGCTTTGGGGCTTGGCATTCGCCATTCTGGCCTTTGTTCCCTGCTCCAAGGTGTCCGACTTTTGGTACTCGCCGTCGGATGCCAGATGCTGGGGATATGGCTCCTCTGAGCCACGCCAGTTCACGGGCACCTTCATTGCCCATGCAGTTCTCAATACGACACTGGATTTATACATCCTCACGATACCGATGCACCTCTACCTCCAGTCACAGGCCTTGTCAAAAACACGGTATGGGCTGATGGGTTTGCTCGCTCTCGGTGCAGTGTAAGGCTTCTCTCGGCGAACCACATTTTCTTACGCCGGCATGGTTCTAATTTTTTTATTTTTTTTAGTGTTACTATGCTTTCTATCTGGCGTCTCGAGACTATCATTCGCTATCAAGCCGGATGGTATCCCACACATGACCCAACATGGTACGGGCCGATATCGATTCTCTTAGGTGTGCTCGAAGTAAATGTGGCGAGCACATGTGCATCCATACCGATATTTTGGCCCATTATCAGCCCCTATTTGACGCTAGGCGGGATCTTCGTTACGCACGAAATCAAGGTACAAGTCCAAGACTACACCGACAGAGAAGCAATCATGGACAATCCTAAGGACAAAGCGCCCTCCAGTTACAGCAGCGATGCAAATCAATATGACTCCACCCAAACCATCAACGAAATGGAACTTGCTCCTGTAGGCAGGAGAGCTATGACGCCGCAATTCAGCAACGGCTTCGGGGTAGAACAGGCTGACCCCTTCAATACTGGCAAGAATCAGACCAATCATGTTAAGTGTGAGAGTAGTCGGCGTGAAAGCAGGTGGTGGAAGATATAGTTCAAGGAAAGAAGATAGTAAGATGCTATTTGGTGGCCAAAGACAATAGCACTGCCACGCGATCAAACGTAGACCTACGTACCCTGCATTGGCCATATCCTATCTTAGAATGTAATTTCGCTTTGTAAAGTCATACTCGGCCCTCTTATCCAGGTGTAAGGGGGAGGAATGCGGACGACCTCTCAGCTGATCGCTTATCGACATTAGACGAATTTGCATAAGGCTGTCTAGTCTTTCGCTCTGTTACTAGATAGCAATACTTATACATAGTGTAGGCAACCATGCTTCTGTTGTACTTCCTCCTCGGCGCCCGTTCCCCCCCCTTTTGCCAAAGCGGATACTGGTTTCACCTTGACCCTGTCTACAGACATTACTCTGTTCATAGTCGTGTTTTATGATTTCGCACCCATGGGTATGGTTGGATCATCTTTGTGATTCCTTATAGGATGGATATAGGCGACTGTCAGGTAAAAAACCAATGGAAGTGCTTGAACACCCATTTTAGGTTAGCCGATTCTGGCTCGGCTCAACCACAGCTCAGGGCCAAGCTCCCTCAAAACTTGTGTCGTAGTTATTGCAGGGCCAACAAAATTGAATGTGATTATCCAATAACCCTGGTTTGTCTATGATGGTTTCCTCTTCGTAATTTTCTCTGATATCCTCCAAGTCCTTATACGCCTCACACGAGGCATGTTGCCCTGTCCGTGTTTCAGAGACATAATGCCACCGTAGTGCTCGGGTTTAGCACAGCTATCATTTTGAATGAACTACGCAAGCAGACATATTAATATACTCGAATGCCTAATATTTCATTGGCTATATACTCATACTAAGCTCGTAGATCCGGTAGGTACAGGCAGTCCCCAACTAAATATGAGAAGCCATCTATCTCAATCATATCCGTACGCATTCCTCCGATCAAAATCATCCCACCAGTGTAAACATGGATGGCGAAGTGGGACTTGGCGGGTTATCTTCGGAGCGTCGGCGGTCTGCTAGCCGGGCATAGCTGCTGACTAAAAGCGGCCAAAACCAAGTAGGAATTCCTACAAATCAAGTCAAGTCTCCTCTGTGCATCCCACAAAAGCCTCTTCCGGGCTTCCTGCCGTGACGGTCGTAACTAACAATTTGTCCCGGACCGAACCGCCCATTGCCCGGGGGCTCTTTTCGGATTTCAGTTCAGGCCTCCATCTTCCACCCGCGGCGCCTGGCGATATCATCAAACATCGGGGTCGATGACTGTTCTCTGGGGCGAAGACGTAAGCCCAGACCCATCAGCGCATTGCCCAGCATCAACAGGCGGCTGCCCTCGGTCTGGCCATCCGGCGAAAATTGCGCGACCAGCCATGAGAAGGCAGAAATACCGCCGTAAGCCGGATTGGGGGACATTAACGCGCCAGCCTCACCGATTTCGCCGAGTGCGTTGAGGTTGTAGCTGAAGGGATAGGCGCGGCTTGCTCGGTCAAGCGGCGTTGCATCCATCCGCACGAGGCAACCGGCGATGCGATCAATCTCCTGCGGCGGTACATCGCCCAGACGCCCCGTCAGCATGGCAGACTCGACGACGTAGGCGTGGCTGAGGCCGTTGAGGAAGAAATTGGCGCCCGGATCCACAACGTCCAGATAGCCGAGCAGCTCATCCATCAACACATGGGCACTGCCGATTTCCTGTTCGGTGCGACCGAGATTGTGCAGGGCGATGAGATAATACAGGCTCTGGTGCATCTTCTCCGCCGGCTCCAGCTCAGCCCAGAGCGGCTTGAGTTCTGCGACCCGGTCATGCCCCATGCTGGCGTATTCATGTCGCCCCGAGACAGCAATTGCGTTGAGCATCGTGATACGCGGGTAGATCTTCACGTAGGCGCGCGTGATGGGCTGCGGGAAACGCAAGGGGAAGTCGATGCTGTCATCACGGTCGACGTATTCCAGCACCTCCTTCATGAAGTCGTGCCCGTCATCGTCGAAAATCATGCCGTCCAGCCCGATGGCGGAGAGAACGGAAAACAGCATCGAACACCCGCGGCCCTTGAAGAACGGGGAGGGGACCGTCTGGATGAGGTGCAGGGCCTCGCGCACGTAATTACGTGGGCCGCTGGTCAGCCTGTCGGTCAGGCCTGCCTGCCCGAGCCCGAGGAAGATGGAGGTGTAGGCGAAGAGCTTTTCGTATTGGCCGTGGTTGCCGGCGTTTTCGTCCTTGATCTGGTCTGGCTGGATGCGGTCGACGACGTCGAGCATCTCAGCTGCGAAATCGCGCGTGCTGTTGCAGAGCAGGGATATGTCGAGCCGGAATTTCGCGAATGCGTCAAACAGGATACCCCCGCCGACGGCCGCGTAATAGGGGTTTGTTTCAGCGCCGAGTGCATCCATCAGCCCGGTTGCGCGGGTCTGCAATTCTTCATGTGTGACGTGCGCGCCCGGCCGGTTCAGCGCGATGCCGAGTTCAGCAAGCTGGAGCGCAAAACGCAGATAGCCCGTGGGCTTGGTGACCTGTTGCGTCAGGATATCGCGTGCCTGGGTGATGATGCCGGCAATGGCATCATCATAGCCGACCGGGTACTGGCCGAGGGCCAGGCCGCGCACCATACGGCTCCAGGGCGTGCAGATGACGCGCGATTCCGGCGCCATAGCGGCCATGCCGATACGGGAAAAGGCAGGATTGGGCGAAATCATGGCCGTTTGTCTTTGAGATGCTTGGGGCTGATGCGGGACCGATGCTGCCGGAACTTGGATGCCCAGAAACGAATGTCGCGTGCCTTCGAGCATTTGCAGGGCCCAGTTCATCCAGCGGATGCCTTCGCAAAAAATCGCGACCGGGCGTCGCTGGACCAGCAGCGAATCGATCAAGGCGCCGCCGAATTCCGTCTGGAAATGAAACGGCGGCATGGCCATAAAATGTGTGCCCATGATAAAGACGAACCGTACCAGCCAGTGCGGGTCTTCGGCTATACGGGCCGAGTTGGGGTTGTCTATGTCGTATAATTTGCGCATTACCGGCGCGAAATAATGCTCCATGCCCACGCCGCCGGGCCGGCTTCCGATATCAATGCCGCGTTCCGTCAAGTCCTCAACGCCATAGGCGCGGGCATATGGGTTGTTCGGCTCGTAGGTGATGTGGATATCGGGTGTCTGGCCCGGTCCGGCATCAACGGCGAGTTCGAAACGCTCATGGTGCATTTCGTCGTAATGGCCGAGCGAGTTGTGCCACGGCTTATTGTCATACATGGGGTCGTCACGCGTCTCGGCACCCTCGCTTGCAAAGCCGATGGCGCGCGGGTCGAGGAAGCGCAGGTCCATCGAACTCGCCGTCATGGCATCGAGTGCTGCATCAATCTCGGATTGCGCGGCACCGCTTTCGATGAGTGTTTGTGCGTGCTGCAGGGGGCCAAGGTTGTTGATCTTGATGTTTTCCGTGTTGGTGTCCCCCATGACGAGCGCATGGACGCGTGGCTCCAGGATCTCGCAATAGGCGGGATGCTCCCGAAAAGCTTTGAGCAAAGTGCCGACATTGCGATACTGCACGCCGTTGATGACGATATGGTCCGTATCGAGCAAATTGGGGCTGAACGTCAGCGGGGCGGTGCGCCTGCAGAGTGCCAGCCGTGCTTCGATCTTGTGGAAATACGACGTCTCCAGTGTCTGGCCCGGTGCCGGGGCGCGGTATAGGCTATGGACATCGCGCGCCAGGGCGAGCGCGATCTGTTCATAGATACGCGCGACGATTGCAGGCGGCGGGCTGCATCGCTCCACATAACGGCTGACTTCCTCGCCCGGCACGAAACTCATTTCGTAGATGGTTTCCTTGAAGCTGTCGCGCTGCATGCCCTGCCGCTGATGCGGGGGGACGGGAATTTCGCGCTCCAGAACTTCGAAGACCTCGGGGAAATACGGGCGTGCCGGGTCCGGGAGGGCTTTCAGGAATTCCGCCTGACGCTTGGCCTTGCGGAAGGGCGGGAGCATGACACCCTCGCCATCCGGGTTCCAGCCGGCTGCGATCAGGGACTCGCTCAAGATTTTGCGGACGATGATGGGCTTGCTCGTCGTATCAAGAGGCATCATGGTCTGCCGGGTCACGAATATCGTCATGGACTCACTGCCGCCCTTGCCGAAGCCGAGCACCTGTTCGCCCAGCTTTATGTAGGAAAAGACGGTGCTGCTCAAGATCTTGCGCCCCTGCGCAAACTGCAGGACGCGCTGGTTATCGCCCGTCAGCAAGGACATGCAGCAATGTTCCAGCGCTTCCAGCGCCGTATTACGCCCGCGCCTTATGATGTCCGCAGGGGTTGCGATAAGCGTGACCTCACTGCCGAAGGGCGCCGTGTCGAATGTCTCAGGCGCGGGGCTGGATGCCAGGCACACGATCTGCACGTCCCCGTTCAGGCGCAGGATGTGGCGGCGTGCGTCGAAAACGCCATGGCTGAACAGGGTGCGTGTCTCGCGCGCGATATCCTTGATGGTGATGAGGGGGACGCCACTGGCCGCGACAATTGGGGCCGTGGACTCGCGGAGGCGACCGAGGATCGTATCGACAGAGTCCGCGACGTCCATTTTCTCACAATGGATCTTCAAATAGGCCGCATAGAGTGCAACCGCATCATGTGCGCTCAAGGCGCTGGTGGCGGCCAGAGCGACGCACCACCCCAAGAGGTCGCCGGCCGCGTAATAATCGTGCGACGTGAAGATTGCGGGCCGCTCCCGGCGCAGCAATGTCAGCATGGAGAGTTGATGCAAAATCTGCAGAGCGGCGATGGCGCGGGGCTGCAGCATGCCTGAGGGCATCTGCAAGGTGCCCGTCAGGTCGAAGGGCAGAAAGGCTGACGAGGCGCGATAGAGTGTCGCGATTTCAGGCGTGTGTTCGGACATGCGCCGACCTGCGCGGATCAGTTCCACGGCCGGGCGATGCTCAAGCCTGCTGCAGTAGAAAACCAGCGCCTCGGAGCTCCATCGGGCGTTGGAAATGCGGTGGACAGTGGTGCCGTCGGCACGCAGCACCTTGATCTCGGTATTCACGCGACCGAGCGTGTGGCTGTCGCCCACGACCGTCTTCTTGGCCTGAACCTGCAGTGCCAACTCCCCAGCATCAAGGTCGAGGTCGCCTGCTGCGGCAATGCTGTGCTGATAGACCTCGATAAAGCGTCGCGACATGGGGGCAAGGGGGTGGCGACGGTCGATCTGGCTTGCGGCGATCGTCTTGGCGAACTCGCGACGCAGGAACTTTGCAATTTCAGGATACCGCGCAGGCACCTGAAACACCTGGCGCAAAAGTGCCAGCGCGTCCGGTGTGAGGTCTGTCGATTGCATGTTGGAGCGGGCAGTCTCTCCGAATGCCTGCAGCAATCGTGCCGCCTCGACTAAGGCTTCTGTTGAATGAAGTGTGCCCGCATAGCCCATTGCAGGCAGGGTCAGACCGTTATCGTTGAGGAGGCGAAGTGATTTATCGCCCTGGCCGAGTTCGAGCACGAGATTAGCTCCGACATGCTCGCAGCCTTTGGCGGTCCAGCGGGATTGCATAGCACGATCGATGACGGCGAGCACGGCTTCGCGGATATCGGCGGCTCCCTGAACAACGGCGGCCTTGTGGTTGCAAATCAGCGGTGTGTGGGCGTCATGAAACTTGATGCCCTCCTCGTCCATCATGCGGGCGAATGCCTCGCGGACGGGTGCCATGCGGACGGCATGCGCCATGAAGGTTGTCGGTTCTTTCAGTTCCTGCAAGGAGAGATCGGGGAAATTGGCCATGAACAGGCCGAAGCTTTCCCGGATGCCCATACGCACATAGAGGTTTACCTGATGTTCGGCGTATACCTTGTGCAATTCCACGTCGTGCGCGCTGTAGGTGTCTTTGAGGGTTGCGAGCGCCTTCTGGAGCGCGTCCGGCCTGCCTGAAAGGCCGACGACATGGGCTGGCTCAGCCACAAGCGGCTGCATCACGCCGCTTTGCGCGAGAGCCGACGCAATGCGTGCCTGCAGGGGCGAGAGGCCCTGCGCGCCCTCGGCAGCGACGAGAATAAAAGGCGCCAGTGCATAGGCGAGTTTCGTGCCGTCGGCGATGGACAGCGCGCCAGCAGCAACGGCTGCGGTAATGATGCCGAAGCTCTCGCCCGTGAATGCGGCAAAGCGGATCTGTGTGCCTGCGCGCGCGGCCTCGCTGTGGAGGTGGCGCTGGAGCACTATGCCATGCACCAGTAGGGCTGCGCCCAGAAATGCCTGACGCTCGATACGATCTTCTGGCAGGTTGGCGGGCGTCAGGACCATCTGCTTCGCCTCGAGGCCCAGGGCGGCGGCGCCTTGTGTATAGGCATCGCGGATATCAGGCACGTCGCTCAGCGAGAGGTCGCATTCGAGCGTGCGGTAGGCAGAGCGGCTGCCTAAGCCCGGAAAAAAGCCAACGGGCTCAGGCGTGAAAGTCTGGTCGTTGCCGGGAAAGTCGATGAAGGTTTGCGTCTTGGTCTTTTTGACTGAGCTGATAGCCACGTTGGAAACAGCACCGGCGACGGCGCTGTTGAACTTCCCGTAAGCAACGCCGTGCCAGAGAGATTGGGTCTCTGCGCTTTGTGCGGTGATCATCCTAGAGACAGTCTAGGTTTTTTGCGGTGGCAGGAGGCGGGAGAGGGACGGCTGTTAATTTCAAATGTTCTTGAGATTGTCCCGGCCTTTGCCTGTATGAAGATGAATTCATACAGTTGCTTCTAAGTTAGAATGCTGTCAATAAGCAATGCTCGGTAACCGCTCGGCAGCTGTTCGAAACGAGCGGCAGTAGGGCCATGCTCGCGCTATTAAGTATTTGCATAATTGCATGGGCTTCCTACCTTATCGGTAGTGGTTTCAGAGAGGTAATCCGTTTAAAAAGGTCTTTATATTTATATATATACAGTCAGTAGATAAAAGTCTATGAATAACTATATAGTAAGTATACTTAATACGATTCTTTAGAAATTTATTTTAAAATACCATTAAATAAATATAAAAGACCTATTTATATATTTATATAGTTTTTAAATTTATTTTAAAACTTTATTTTTATATATTTTATTTTATTTATATTAAAATAAGAATTAATTAAAGAAGTTAAAAAGGTAATTTATACTATATAAATTATAACTATATTAATTACTAGGGCATTAAGTACTATTTTTACTATTTATTTACTCTTTACTATTTATACTCTATATTATATACTCTTTTCCTTATTATACTATATAAATTACTTTCTTTTCTTTTTAAATTAAGGAATTTTAATATAAAGTTATTATTTAAATAAATAATTTTTTAATAAAATTAAATATATTTATATTAAAGTTAAACTTTTAAATTTTTAAGTATTTATATAACTTATTTAATTTTAATATAGTTTAAATATATATATATAAACTTTTTAAATATTATCTTTACTATTTATTTACTTTCTATTATTTATACTTTATATTATATACTCTTTTTTTATTATATATAAACTTTTTATTTTCTATTTTATTTTAATAGCTTTTATTTTATATTTAAAAATAATAGTTATTTAAATATAATTAAAAGTATATTAATATTAAATAATAGTATTATAAAAGTATTAATATTATATTATTATAAAATAATAATAAAAATACTAAATAAAAGAATTTATAATAGTAAATTATAATATTTATAATAATTAAAATATAATAAAGTTAAAAAGTAATTAAAAAAGTAAAATAATTAAAAAACTATAATATAAAAAATATATAAAAGTTTTAATTTATTTAAATATAGTATATTTTAGTAACTTTATTTAATTATAAATTTATCTTTATTAAATTATAATATTAATAAATAATTTATAATAAGAAAAAGAGTATATAGTATAAAGTATAAATAATAGAAAGTAAATAAATAATAAAGGTAATATTTAATGCCTTAGTAACTAATATAATTATAAATAGTAAAGAGAAATATAAATAATTTATAATAAAAAGTAATATATAATATCTTTATAAATAAACTAAATTAAATAAATAAAATAAAATAAATCCTTAGCTTTTTATTTCTTTCTTTAATTTTATATCTAATTTAAAAAATTAGCCTTAAGTATACTTATAATTTATATATTACTAAACTTTTAGCTGCTAACTATAATATTCCCACTCTCTTACTATTTTAAAGGCATAGTTACAGTCTTCAGGG
The DNA here is from genome assembly GCA_020746835.1 of Stachybotrys elegans. Lineage (NCBI taxonomy): Eukaryota > Fungi > Ascomycota > Sordariomycetes > Hypocreales > Stachybotryaceae > Stachybotrys > Stachybotrys elegans. The sequence continues at coordinate 17,065 of JAGPNK010000032.1, read as the reverse complement.
TATGGCTAGAATCGTTAGGGCCAGACATCAGGTTAACCAACGCACCGTGGGATTACGTTACCGAGCCTCCGTGATCTGGTAATGATTTGAAATACATCTAGTTTGTGAGCCACCACGCACTGCTAGATCCCTGCAATCTTACAAGAGTAGGTGGTGGCACTGGTAGGAGTGCGTAAGCTCCGAGGGTGGCCAGAGTCCGGCTTCCTCCGCTCGGATTCCTCCGCTGCGGCCGAATAACAGGTCAAAGACGGACATGGACAAGGCTCCTGATAAGCAGGCGGCGGCAGTAGCGCACGCTGGCAAGATTATGCAGGATGTGCTGCTTGCGTGCCCGGAGGAGGAAGAGGAGGAGGATGATGGGTGGATGCATGGATGCATGGATGAACAGGTCTTCTTGGGTGTGTGGAGGGCATCCAATACCTTACTTGGTACTGTTATTATCTCCCTCGTTGTTCATTTTCCTCACTGGACGCACGCATAACGTAATATCTTACTTGGTCTCTTAGCTTTGCTTGGGTTCGGACGCCTTGTTCGGACGGTGACAGATCGGCAATTCGCTCGCCCGAGCACCTCTTCTCTTCGCGGCACACTTGTGCCGCTTTTCTCATTGATTTTCCTTGACAGTGCAAGGTTCAGTGCTGGTGAATGGACCGCGCGTGTTGCGGGTTGCGTATTGCGCTTACGGGCCAACCTCCGCCACCTCGCTCGGCAGGCCTCGATACGCACCAACACCGGAGTGGCCATATCAAGCTCTGACAACATGATTACATGGGCACGAAATCAGCACCTCGTTCGAGATTTCGCATATCTTACTATTCATGGAATGACAGTGACTGCACAGACTATCGCGGGTGAATATCTCGGCCGACCTAGTCTAATAGCTTCTTCTTTGGGATTTTTAGCCGTGGCAGGTATCAAGGCTACATGGCAGTGCAGAGATACTCCAAGACTCTTCCTTTGGAGGCTAGCCCTCCACGGTCAGTGCCTGTGCCCGCAGGGCCGAGACAGCGCGCGTATTCACATAGCTTTGCTTGGCTTGGCAAGTCAAGGAGATCAGAATCTCTCGCGTATTTTATAGCTATCTGGCCTTGGGCGTTGCCAGGCCAGCGAAAGAGTTATTACTGTCAAGGTTTTCTGTAAGGTTTCTATACAGAAACTCTCCCAAGTCGCAATTGCGAAGCATCAAATTTACGCATTATCTATCGTATACAGCAGCTACCAAGGTTTAGCTACACATCACTGAGTTGCCCCCTATGTAGGCTCCTGCATTAGGTTGTTAACTCTAGTAGTTCACATATATCGCGTTCCCACCCTCCTGCTATCATGGGCTTCCTACAGGATTTTACCCTTTAGGTCAACACCGAAGCGCAAGGGGGCGATGCAGACATCGACGTTGGATCACATGGGCTTCCTGCAGGCTTTTACCCTTTAGGCCAGCACCGAAGCGCAAGGGGGCGATGAGACATCGACGTTGGATCACGCGGGCTTCCTACAGGTTTTTACCCTTCAGGTCAGCACCGAAGCGCAATGGGGCGATGCAGATCTCCATGTTGGATCGCACGGGCTTTATACGTTCACACCACTCGCTATCCGCGACCGTTATCTCGACTCCGGGACTCCGGGCCAAAGAGGTATGACTGGTGCGTCGTCGGGGAGGGCACCGCTTCCGGTGGCTGGATCTACATCAGGGACGGTAGCAACCTCAACGAGCGCGTGGACGTGGACACGACCGTTGTGGAGTGATGGGCGAAGGCAACATCCGCTAAGCTTCGGCGCCAAGATACCCCGTGTAGCTAGCTGGACGCGTTGGCAAGGAGGTGGATGTACAGTAGACAACGGTTGAGGCCCGGACCGGTCCGTCTGGGGCCCAGACAGGGGATGCTTTGCTGCAGGCTTATGCGCTCGTTCCTCCTGTGTTCGGCATTACCCGCTCGTGCTCGCCCCACCTAATTCGGTCCCGACGGCTTTGGCGGGTTTCGGTCGGCATGGCTTATCATGACATGACGTGGTCGTACATAATCTCGTATCCCTGTTATGATTCATATAGACGAGGTAAGGCGGTGTGAGAGATTAATGGGGAAGGAAGTATTGGAGATAAAGATCCCGAGGAACCTGAGGTGCGGCTTTATTGTACTTGCATAGTCTGTCAATTGCAGAGGAAGAAGCAAGCTTTCATCTTCCCCTACTTTATCTTCCCCTACTCCATCTTCCCCTACTTCATCTTCTGTGCTATTGTCACACACCTCTTATAATTATTCCTCCTACTCTCCAAGCTACTTCTGCTTTCTAAGCTATCTCAACTTATCCATCTTGCCTTGCCAATCCTCACAATGGTCTCCCAGGACGAAACTGGCAAGCTCGGCGATGGCCAGACCTACGCCACCGTCTACTCCAGCTCTTTTCTGAACCTATTCTACGACTACTATGTCCTCAGCTTCAACATGCGCTTCTGGGGCTGCCCGACCAGCGTCCTCCTCCCTTTCTTCACGGAGAATTTCTCGCGGAACCACCTCGACTGCGGTGTCGCGACGGGTTGGTTCCCGTCGGAAGCACTAGGCAGGCCGTTCCGGAAACATGGCAAGCAGCAATTGACGCTGGTGGATATCAATCCTAATTCGCTGAAAGTGGCGGAGTCGAGGGTGTTGGCTGTCACCACGGCGACGACAACGCAGTGTTTCGAAGCAGACGCTACGCTTCCGCCACCTGCGGCCTTGGCAGACAAGAAGTTTACCTCAATCTCCATGTTCAACCTCTTCCACTGCATGCCCGGCGGCAAGGAAAAGTTTGCCAAGACGTTTGCCACGTTCAGCCAGCTCTTGGCCAAGGATGGCGTGCTCTACGGGTGTACTGTCTTGGGTCCCAAAGCGACCACGAGTTGGATGATCAAGTTTTATCTCAAGTTCTACAATGATTCGTGGGGCGTGTTTAACAATAAGGACGATACAAGGGAGGATCTGGAGGAGGCGCTGAAGAGAGAATTTGAGGAGGTGGAGATAACCTTGGTGGGGGTGATGTTGTTGTTTCGGGCAACAAAGCCGAGGACGCAGACGAATTTGGTTGCCTAAGTTGCTTAAGCTACTTTATCAAGTAATATAAGGCTGTAAGGAAGCGATTTTACTAGATACTAGGATAAAGATTACAAACTTAGGATAAGATAGTAGTATTCAATGGCGCCTGATTATATAAGATGCGTTACGGTAGGATCATGTATAAATGTGCCGAGTAATGCATGTCCACGCCTACCGAAAGAGACGGGGCTATGTCTGAGCAGCTCGTCGCTGGCAGAAGCTGGGCCATGTCCCCCGCGATGCCTCTCGCTTTCTGTTCACTTCCAGCCGCTGGGCGTTGAGGGGTCGGCATACCGGGTCGGCGACTGCCGCATGGGGACATATCAGGACAACCTCTTCGTGGATCCATATGTATATGCGGGTTCTTTTGAGTCGGCATACCGGCTCAGCAACTGCAGTGTGGGGATATATTAGGACAATCTCTTCGTGGATTCATATGTATATGCGAGTTCTTTTGAGTCGGCATCCCGGCTCAGCAACTGCCGCATGGGGATATATCAGGACAACCTCTTCGTGGATCCACATGTATATGCGAGTTCTCTTGAGTTGGCATACGGTCGGCGACTGCTGTATGGGGATATATTAGGACGATCTCTTCGTGGATCCACATGTATATGCGAGTTCTTTTGAGTCGTCAGTATGATGCATGGAGCATCACACTCGCCGCATACTTGCATGCATAAAGTGACCAGCATCGCGATAAGACGGGAAAAGTGAAGTGCGCTCGCAATCATACGAGAGGTGACAGAAGATCTTTAGTATCATTGCCATTCGCTCTGTGCCCCCATCATTGCACGTAGATGAGTCGGGCTCCTGTTCTGCCCGTATGGCAAGGTCCATAGACGGAGGATGGAGATAGTCCACCTTACGAGATATGGTTGCTACCAATTCAAGGGGTCTATAACGGGGCAGAGCCGCTTACACATGGTGACGGTGCTCAAATCCTGCCATACCAAGCCGCAATGTCAAGCAGCAATATACTGCCGTCTCGTGAGGTTGTCCAGGAACGCGGCTCACCAGGGTGTCCGGGACTCCGGGGACGTCCGGAGGCAAGTGGAAAAGTCTGTACCATGACTGTGCCACTCGCTCAGGCTATCTCATGCGAGATGATTTGTCACACCGCCTTGCATTCAACAGCATAGATGATAGTAGTCCCGGTTGTTACGATGGCTATATCATGCGCAGGAAGCCTGCTACTGGTTCGGCGATGCGGGGCGAGTACGAGCGGAGAAATTGTTGCCAGGTGCGGCAGGTGCCGCCGCGGATGATGCCATCCAAGTATCGTCAGCGTTGCATCGCTACGAAATGCTATCCCAGAATAAATCGTGGGTGCATGTGGCTTTCACTAAATGAGGGGAGAATGATACCGATGGAGTTGAAAAGAGAAAGTGAGCTATATAATAATTAACTTCTTACTATTAGAAAATAGTTCGAGATATCTATAAACTTAATAATATAGTAAGCTTATAGTAGGGTAAAAAAAGTAATTTATCTTTTAAAATATTATTAGTAATAACTTATTATTAATAAGAAAAGGAAATAGCTATAGCTAGCTAAGAGATTTTTAAATTTTTTTTTAAGTATTAATATATAAATAGTTATTCTTCTTTACTATTTATAACTGCATTTATTATTAGGGTATTAAGTATTATTTTTACTATTTATTTACTCTTTACTATTTATACTTTATATTATATACTCTTTTCCTTATTATATATAAATAGTAAATAATTCTAAGAAAAATATAGCTTATTTAGTTTTTTTTAATATTTTACCTTTAAATCTTAAAATCCTTACTTTAATTTTATTTCTTTATATTAATAATTTCCTTAATAAATATATATAGTATTTATATATAAATCTATTACTAAACTTATTTTATTTTAAATACTTACTTTTAAAAAATCCTAGAAAATTCTATTTTAAAGCTTTAAAAGAAATAAAAATACTAAAGTATTTTAAATAAGTTTAAAAAAATAAAAATATTTTTTTACTATACTTTATAATATAATTATTTTTAGTAAATAAATAGTTTAATAAAATCTTAACTATAGAGATATACTTAAAATAGATTACTTTTTAAAACCTACTATATATTTCATTATATGTATCTTACCAGCCTTCGAAATTGCCAGATACTAAACGACTCTTCAGGCTCCCCAAGCACCGCCAGCGGCAGCAATGCTTCAAAGCATTTAAGGGGACTGCCCTCCTCGCTCACTTGCCTCTATGCTCTCTCACCCAACGCGGTTTCTATGCACAAAACATCATGTTCACTTCCAGCACCTGGATGGGAGCAGCGCTCGTTGCGAGCGTCTGCATCGCCATTGGCAAGGTCGCGCAATATCTCCTTTCCACTCTCCGCCCGAAGCTCTACCCCCCTGGCCCGCCTATTCGCATCGGCTTCGGCAACCTGCACCAAGTCCCTCTCAATTTATCCTTCTTACAGTTTCAGAAATGGGCCAGCACGTATGGAGAGATCATGGGCCTCAAGATGGGCCCGGCCAACGTCGTGGTTCTCAGCCATCCTCGGCCTGTCCACGAGCTCTTCAGTAAGCGCGGTGCCATCTACTCCGGTAGGCGGTTTGGCTATATTGCGGTTGAGCACGTCTTTAAGGAGCATGGCGACAAGCACATCCTGAACCTGCAGCCGGGTCCGTTTCTCCGGAAATGGCGCAAGACGTCTGTCAGGTACTTCGGGTCGGCTGTCGAGAAGGCGACAGTGCCCATGCAAGAAGCTACCGCTGCGAGCCTCGCCCGGAAGCTGCTCCAGACGACCCCGGAGGAGTCTCTCGACCACATCAAGTACTGGGCAATCGCCACGCCGCTTCTCGCTATCACCGGGCAGAGCCTGGAGAAACGAGGCGTCGCCTTCATGCATCGCTTATACGCTGCGCAGGGCGACTGGCTCAGGATGCTGGACCCCGGAACCACCCCTCCCGTCGATGTCATTCCCATTCTGCGGCTGGTCCCCGAGAGGTTTGCACATTGGAAGACACTTGCGAAAGGAGTACACAAGTACATGATGGACGAGTACCCCGTGACCCTACGAGCTTCCAAGGAGCTCCGCGCCGCCGCCATTGGCGACGGAGCGTCGGGGAAATACCAAGGCGTAGTGGCGAAGCTGCTCGAGGAGAACGAGCCGGGAAAGAAGCCAGACTATCGAATGTCGGACGATGAGATGGCCTGGACGGGCGGCGCCCTGTTGGATGCTGCCGTTGACACTACATATTCCTCCGCCATGAGCTCTGTCTTGTTCATGGCGGCTTACCCAGACATACAGGACAAGTGCTTCGCGGAGCTGCGTCGACTCGACTTGGAGAAGCCGCCCACTACAGATGATATCGATGCATTACCTTATCTTCGCGCTTTTCTACTGGAGGTAAGCTAATCCGGCGCCCATCACGAGACCCTGTAAGGCCCCTACTAATCACCATGCCACTCGCAAGATCCGTCGCTTCCGCCCTGCAGCACCGCTCGGCCTACCGCACACACTCGAAGCGGATGATGTCTTTGAGGGCTACATGATACCAAAGGGCACCGTTGTTCTCACCAATATATATGCGATGCACCATGATCCGGCGGCGTACGACCGACCCAACGAGTTCATCCCCGAGAGGTACATCGACCACCCCTTGGGCCTCAAATCAGACGACGAAAACTTTCCCGGCAGGCAGGCGACCTACGCCTTTGGCTACGGGCGCAGGATGTGCCCCGGGTCAGAGTTTGCGCACACGTCTGCGCTGCTGGCCTTGGCCAAGATGCTGTGGGCTTACAAGATTGTGGCCCAGGAGCCCCTCGACACGAGCTTCGAGACTGGCTATCACCACGGGCTCGTTCCCAGCCCGAACCCCTTCAAGGTCAGCTTCGAGCTGCGGGACGAGACGAAGAGAGAAGCCGTCATACGGGACCAGGAGACGTGGGCCTCAGTACTCAGTAGCATGGGCATGTGACGTTTGGACCCCAGGGTGGCAGTCCAAGGTATGCTATGGGTTTATATTAGCAGAGCGGTCAGGGTGAGACTTACTAAGTGATAGTTATATTGTGAGGAAGGATATTTACCAAAATAAATGCTCTGCTAAACAGTAGGTATACTTGCCCTTTTTAGTTCTTATAGTAATAAGTTTAAGAGAGAAGGCAAAAAAGCCTACTTATGTCCGCCCTATTTAATTCGCGTTTTATAGCCTTACTACCCTTTAGATAGTACTAGTTAGCATTTTAAATTAGTTAATAATTTAAATTACTAAAAATTTTAAATTTCTTATATATATAAATATTTACTTAAGAAATATAAAGATATTTTTAAAAATATTTTTTTCTTTATTATATTTTAAAAAGTTAAAGATTTATAAATTTATACTATATACTTTTTTAAATTTCTTAAAAAAGAATATAAAATAAAATAAAATAAAATCTTTTAAAATAAAAGTATAATACTTTAATTATTTATCTATTATATAGTATTTTTAAAATAGTTTTAATAATTTTATATTTATTTATTATAAAAGCTTAAAAATATAAATTTAAATTAGATTTATTTATATAAACTATATAATCTCTCTAAGTATAAAGTAAAACTATTTAAAAGAGAAGGAATATTAATAAGGTTTTCTTTTTATTTATACTAAGGTTAAATAGATTATATAAATGCTTAATTACCCATTATATAATATATTTAATTATTTATATTATATATTCCTTAGTATACTATTATTTAACTGACTTTCTAAATAATTTAAGGACTATATTAAGGCTTTAATTATATAGAAAATATCTCTTTTATAGCTATAGAAACCACAGTTATAAATATAATTATAAATAAACTAATAGTAGTATAATTAATAAGTAGGGTTTTCTATTTATAAAATATATTAAATATTATTTAGGCCTTTTAAAAATACAGTTTAAAATACTTAGTATTAAGAAAGCTTTCTATTTCCCTTTATTAAAGTAGTATACTAAGTAGCCATTTTTACTATTCTAATAGTTTAGCTTTAAAATATAAGCCTATTATTTAAAGAAAGCCCTAGTAGGCTTATTAGTTTTATTTACTTTCTTTTTATCTCTTTAGTTTTAAAAGAAACTTAAATCTAGACTATTAAACTATTATTTAAAGGGCTTAAAAGCCCTAGTCTATTATATAATATAGACTATTAATAATACTATTTCTTAGTCTCTTAGAATAAATAAACTTATTTCTATTTAACTATTTTTAGTTTAAGTAAACTATTAGTATTTTTACTTTAAGAGAATTATACTATTTTTAGTATTTTAGTTTATATTCTCTATTAAGCTACTATATATAGATTATTAATAATAAAGATTTTAATATATAAATAAAAAGAAAAAAAAAGAGAGATATATAATAGAGAGATAAAGGCCTTTTTATATATATCTTTTAAACTCTATTTTAAAGCTAGGCTTTATATAATTATATATTTCTAGCCTAATATAGCTATAGTACTATTTATAGCTATAGCTATTATATATTTCTTTATTATAAGTCTATATAGTTTAAGAACTTCTATTAGAATTATAGTATATTACCTTTAGCTAGTCTTATTAAAATATACACTAATAAATAGTATATATATATATTAAGGCTAGTTTACTAATTATAAGTCCCTTTAATTATATATACTTATATATAGTTACTATTATTATTACTATTATAGCCCCCTTATTATTCTTTAGCTTTAGTTAATAAAAGATATTAATATTATATATTATAGTTTAATAATCCCTTTATTATTTAATATTATTTTTTAATTCTATATATAGTAAGGTTACTATTATTTATATATATTATTATTCTTTTTTTTATACTAAATATACTTACTATATTATAAACTATATAATATAGTATATAATTTAAAATATTAAATAATTTAAATAACTAATTAATATTACTAAAGGTAATATATTATATATAGAATTAAATTTATATAAAGTAAGTATAAGTAATTTAAAACTTTTAATAATACTTTATTAAATAATAAATATATTTATTATTTTTAATTTTTATATATATTTAATAATAGTTAAATATATAAATAATTAAAGTAATTAAATTATATTAATAACTAAAGTAATATAAAGCTATAAAAGGCTATTTTACTAAATATAATAAATATAATAGAATATATATTTCTTTTAAATATAAAGTTTAAAAGACTTATATTATTTTTCTTTATTTTTTATTTTTTTTCTAGTTTATTTTAAATTTATTTTTATATACTATTACTAACTAAATAAGTTTTTTATATTATATAACTAATGCCTAGCTTTCTTTATAGTTTTTTTACATTATATATTAGTCTTTTTATATAGCTATAGCTTCTTTATAGCTTTTTTTATAGTCTTTTATATATAACTATAGCTTTTAATACATTGTTTATTTACTATATATTATTTATCTAGCTCTTTTTACTCTTTATAATAGTATTAATATTTAATTAAATATTATATTATAAAGGCATTAAGTATATAATTTAATAGTAAAAGTAATTAATTTAATAACTAAATAAAAAAACTAATTAAAAATCTATATTAAAAAACTAAACTAACTCTCTTAAAGTAACTCTAACTATCTTTAGCTTTTAAAGTAAGCCTTATATTAAAGCTCTATAGTTATTTCTTTTTTATTAGTTTAATTTAGTTACTAAAAGGCCTATTATTAATAAGTTAGGCCTTTTTACTCTTTCTATTTTATTACTTTTTATATAGCTTTAAGACTTTAAAAAAAAAAGAATAATAAAAGTTATTTTATTTTTAAACTATTAATAATACTATTATTAAATCTCTTAAAGTAATTTATTTTATAAATAACTTTACTAATATTAATAATAATAATAGTTAAAACTATTATAATTATTAAAGTAATTATATTATTATAGATATAAATATTATTTACTTATATTTTAACTATAAAATATAAATAAATAGTAAAATATAAATAATAAATTTATTTCTTTTAAACTAAAGACTTAAAGACTTTATATAGTTATAAATATTAAGCTTTTCTTTATTAATAGTTTAAAGTAATAATAACTTTATATAGTTATAATTATAAGCTTTTTTAATATTATTAAAGCTTTCTATTAGTATTATTAATAGTACTTTCTATTTAAATATAAATTATAATAAGGCTTTTATAATATAACTTTATTTAATAAATTAACTAAAGCTTTTTAGCTAGGTACTATTAGAGCTTTTTATTTAATTTTATTTTAACCCTTTATATATTTTAATATTCTATTATATTATATATTTATATATAAGTTTAATATAGTTTATAATAGTATTTATAGCTATTTATAACTTAGCTACTTAATTAATTAGTTACTTTATATAAATAGTTTAATAATAGCTTTATTATTATTTCTTTTTACTATTTATAACTATATTAATTACTAAAGTATTAAATATTATTTCTACTATTTATTTACTTTTTATTATTTATACTTTATACTATAATATAGTAGGTATATTTAGTATAAAAAAAGAATAATAGTATATATAAATAATAGTAACCTTACTATCTATAGAACTAAAGAATAGTATTAAATAATAAAGGGATTATTAAACTATAGCTAATATTTTCTATTAGCTAGAGCTAGAGAATAATAAAAGAGCTATAATAGTAATAGTAATAGTAAAAGTATATATAGTTAAAGGGACCTATAGTTAGTAGACTTAATATATATATATACTATTTATTAGTATATATTTTAATAAGGCTAGCCTTAAAAATATAAAAGTAATATACTAAGGTTAAAATATTATTATAATTCTAATAGAAGTCCTTAAACTATATAAATATATAATAGCTATAGCTATAAATAGTACTATAGCTATATTAGACTAGAAATATATAATTTAGTATATAAGGCCTAGCCCTAGAATAGAGTTTAAGAAATATATATAAAAAGGTCTTTACTCTTTCTATTATCTCTCTCTTTCTTTTCTTTCTATTTATATACTATTAGATTTACTCTCTATTAGTAATAAATAAACTAACTAAATAATTAGAACGCTAGGGGTATTTCTAAGTTAAATTCCCCTACTAAATAGTCTATTAAGGCTATATATAGCTAGGTATAAATAAGTCTATCTATTCTAAGAGACCTTTTTTAATCTATTAAAGAATAGTATTACTAATAGTAATAGACTATATTCTTTAAGCCTTTTAAAAGGCTTTTAGATTATTTTAATTTAGATTATTAAAAAATAAAAGGTAAAAAAAGAGAATTCTCTTTAAAAATAACTAAATATCTCTAGCTTAAAAAATAGCTAGATACTAAAGCTAGACTAGAAATAACCCTTAGAGATAGACTTTAATAAATTATTATACTACTTAATAAAGGGATTTAAGTATTTTAGGCTATATTTATAAGGTCTAAATAATGTTTAATATATCCTTAACTTATAGATAGAAAACCCTTATTAATTATATTACTATTAGTTTATTTATAACTATAATAAGGAAAAGAGTATATAGTATAGAGTATAAGTAGTAGAGAGTAAATAAACAATAGAGGTAGTGCCTAGTGCCCTAGCAACTAATGTAGTTATAAATAGTAGAGAGAAACAATAACAAGGCCATTATTAGGCTGCCCTTGCATACAGGGTAGCCGACTGGCTGAGTGGCCGAGCCACAGGTGGCTGCGAGCACTATCACAAGCCACACTGAGCATGCACAGGCATGTGATGCGACGGGATGTCGAGCTGGCCTCATACACATACACGTACAGAGGGTTGGGGCGGGGTTGCAACCACATAAGGTTGCCGGTGCCCGGCTGGGAAGCTTTGGTTGACTCATTAAATAAGGTTGCGCTGTAGAAGCCTTATTATGACTGTGACCGTAACCTATGCCCAGATGGAGAGCGCCACGATGCTAATGGAAAGCTTTAAGCTAGAAAAGCCATCGCTCTAGGCTGCCAATAGAGAAAAGCTTGTTCTACAGCCTATAGCTATATAAAGCCCTTAAGCCCCTGGCTCAAGAGAGATAAATTCATTATCTATATTCCACTACCTACTTATGCCTTATAGTTACTCAAAATGCAAGCAAACAATACCCATACCCATAATAATACAGCTGTATTAAAGGGGTTAAATCCCCCTGCTAAAGCTACTCTAGCAGCTATAGTAGCCTTAGCTGCTGCCACTATAAATACTAGTAAAGTTATCTATAAGGTAAGTTGCCCTAAGGGGTCTTTTCTAACTAATAATAGTATTACTAATAGTAATAGAATAACTTCTACTATCTCTCTTTCCCTAGAGCCCTAGAGCTATATAAAAAGCAATAGAGTAGAAAGGGTAAGAAGGCCTAACTTACTAATAAAAAGCCCCTTAGTAGCTAAATTAAGCTAATAAGGGATTAATAGAGGGCTATAGAGATATATAGCTTACTTTAGAAGCCAGAGACAGTTAGAGTTACTCTAAGAGAGCTTTAGCTTGGTTTTTTAATATAGGTTTTTAGTTGGTTTTTTTGTTTGGTTATTAAATTAATTACTTTTACTGCCTTCTCACTGAATTATATATTTAATGCCCCTGTAATATAACTGCATTGCTTGTTAGCACTTGCTACAGCTTTATATTATTTAATTGAATGCCGATACTATTATAGAGAGAAGCAATGTGTTAGAAGCCATAGTCGTGGCGGAAGGTACTGTGCAATGCATTAGAAGCCGTAGTCATATGCGGAAGCTATACGGCTGTAAAGAAACTACGGCTGTATAAGAAGGCTAATATATAATGCAAAGGAGCCGTGGGGAAAGCTAGACGCTAGTCATGTAATGCAGGGAACCTACTTAGTCAGCAACAGTATGTGGGAACGGGTCCAGGGTAAGCCGGAAAAGACAGTGAAAAAAACAGTATAAGCCTTTTAAACCTCATGCTTAGAAGGGTTATTTATAACTATATTTATAATTATAGTCTCTATAGCTATAAAAGGGATATTTTCTATATAGTTAAAGCCTTAATATAGTCTAATATAGATAATTAAGTATATTATATAATAGATAATTAGGCATTTATATAATTTATTTAACCTTAGTATAATTAAAGAAAGAACCTTACTAATATTTCTTTTTCTTTAAGTAGTTTTACTTTATACTTAGGGGGATATATACTTTATACTATATACTCTTTTTCTTATTATATTTAATTATTTATATTTTAAAAATTATATTAAGGCTTTAATTATATAATATCCCTTTTATAACTATAGAAACTATAGGTATAAATATAATTATAAATAAACTAATTATAATATAATATAATAGTTAGGTTTTTAATTATAATTAAGTTTAATTATATTAAAGTTAGTTATTAATAAAATAGTTAGAATATATATATTATTAAATATATATTATATTTAATAATATTTAAATACTTAATATATATAATAGTTAAAGTAATTAAATTATATTAATAGCTAATAGACTTTTTAAATAGATATTCTTTATAGAATTCTTTTATTTATATACTATATAAACTAACTATTTAATAAAACTATTAGTTTAAAATTAAAACTTATTTTAAACTATTTAATTTAGTAAGTTTTTAATTCTTTATAAATTATATAATTTATTATATAATTTATTATATAATTTATATAATTATTATATTATAATATAATACCCCTTTATAATAGTCTTTTATTTTAAAACTATATAAAAAGTCTATTTATTTTTATTTTATTAGTATTCTTTTCTTTTTTATTTTTATTTTTAAATAGCTAACTATATTATATAGTACTTATAAATATTATAAAATTTAAATACTTATAGAATTTATTTTCCTTACTAATTATAAAATAAATATACTATATACTTAATGTTTTTTTATAGTTATTATTATATTATAATTAAAAATATTAAGTATTATTATAAATATATATTATAAAAGGTTTATTATAATAGTATTTTAATAACTTTAGTTTATATATCTTTTTTACTTTTTTATAGTTTTTTTTATTTAACTATAGCTTTAATATAATTTTTAAATTTTTATAAAGTTTATTTCCCTTTTAAATATAAAGTTTAAAAGGCTTATACTAGTTTTTTTTACTATCTTTTCTAGCTTACTCTAGACTTATTTCTATATACTATTACTAACTAAATAAGTTCTCTATATTATATATACCTAGCTTTCCTTATAGCTCCTTTACATTATATACTTCTTTATAGCTTAGTATATAGCTTCTATATATAATTATAGCTTTTAATATATTATTTAATAGCTTTTTATAATATTATATTATAGGGATATTAAATATATAATTTTAAAATAGTAAAAGTAATTAATTTAATAACTAAAGTAAAAACTAATTAAAAATCTATATTAAAAAACTAAGCTAAGGCTTTTTAAGTTAGCTAGCCTTATAGCTATTACTTTTTTATACCTTTAGTTTACTAACTAAAGGGCTTATTTTTAAAAAGCTAGTTTCTTTTAGTTTTTTTATTCTTTTACTTTTTATATTTTAATTTTAAATTAACTAAAGAAAAAAAGTAGTAAAAGTTATTCTATTTCTAAACTATTAGTAATACTATTATTAAATCTCTTAAAGTAATTTATTTTATAAATAACTTTTTTACTAGTATTATTATAAATAATAGTTAGAGCTATTACTATTATATTTATAGCTTTAATAAGGGGATTTAACCCCTTTAATATAGCTATATTATTATAGATATAGATATTATTTACTTATATTTTAATTGTTTTAATTAGCTATAAGGTATAAATAAGTAGTAAGATATAAATAATAAATTTATCTTTTTTAAGCTAGGGGCTTAAGGGCTTTATATAGCTATAGGTATAAATTAAGCTTTTTAATAGCTCTATTAGTAGTTTAAAGTAATATTATAGACTTTTCTAGCTTAAAGCTTTCTATTAGTATTACTAATAGTACTTTTCTTTTAGGTATAGGTTATAATAAGGCTTCTATAGTATTAGTAACTTTATTTAATAAGTTAATTAAAGCTTTTTAACTAGACACTATTAAAGCCTTCTATTTAGTCTAACCCTACTTTAACCCTCTATATATCTTAATATTCTATTATATTATATATTTATATATATTATAGCTATTTATAGCTTAGTTACTTAACTAGTTAGTTACTTTATATAAATAGTTTAATAATAGCCTTATTATTATTTCTCTTTATTATTTATAACTATATTAATTACTAAAGTATTAAATACTATCTTTACTATTTATTTACTCTTTACTATTTATACTTTATACTATATACTTTTTTTTTTATTATAAAGCTTATTTATTTTAAAAAAAAAACTCTATTAATAATAACTTACTATATTTATTAAATAAACTTTTTATTTTTTAAATTTATATAATTATAATTACTATATAATTATTTTATATTTAAAAAATCTATATAAATATATACTTTTATTAGAAAACTATAATTTATTATAATATTACTTAATTAAATAAAAATAATAGTATTTTTTTATTTTTAAATATTTATAAGTTTTATTTAATAAAGAAATTATAAATAATAAATACTTTTAATAATATTAATTAGTTTTTTTTTAAACTTAGTTTTAATTTATAAAATATATTTTTTTTTATTAATAATACTATTAAATCTCCTTTTAAATATAAAATAAATATTTAAATAGTTTTTATATATTTTTTAATTTATTATAGTTTTTCTACTTAATAAAGTATTTTTATTAGTTTTTTATTTTTATATTTTTTTTATAATTAAAAATCTTTTTAATTTTTAATTTTTATTTTAAAATAGCTTTATTAATATATATTTTTTAATATAAATAGTTCTTTTTATAAATTTTAATAGTAAAATATAAAAAATTAAATATAGTTATATTTTATTTAATAAATTAAATTTATAATTATTATTAAAAATATTTTTTTTAATTAAAATATTTTAATATAATAATAATTAAGGTTTTTATTTAATTATTTTATATTAATATTTTTATAATAAAAAAAAGTATATTTTTCTTTTAAAAAATTAATTTTTTTAATTACTTTTTATTATAATATTTCTTTATTTATTTTTATATAAAGAAAATTTCTATTTAAAGCTATTTATATAGGTTTTTTAAGTTATTTAATTTTAATATTATTTTAAATATTAAAAGTCTTTTTTATATTTTTAGTAAATATTAAATATAAATTTAAAGTTTATATAAACTAATATAAATTTAATAATTTTATTAATTAATATATTATAATAAGAAAAAGAGTATATAGTATAAAGTATAAATAGTAAAAAATAAATAAATAGTAAAGATAATATTTAATACTTTAGTAACTAATATAGTTATAAATAGTAAAGAGAAATAATAATAAAGCTATTATTAAATATATAGAATAGCTAACTAATTAAGTAGTTAAGCTATAAATAGCTATAATATTATAAGCTATATATATATAGATATATAATATAATAGAATATTAAGCTAGTATATATAAAGGGTTAAAATAGAGTTAAATTAAATAAAAGGCTCTAATTAATAGTACCTAGCTAAAAAGCTTTAGTTAACTTATTAAATAAAGTTATTAATACTATAAAAGCCTTATTATAATTTATATCTAGAAGGAAAGTATTACTAACTATAACTATAAAGTTATAATACTAATGGAAAGCTTTAACTAATAATATTAAAAAAGCCTATAATATTACTCTAAATTACTAATAAAGAAAAGCTTAATATTTATAGCTATATAAAGCCCTTAAGCCTTTAGTTTAAAAGAAATAAATTTATTATTTATATTTTACTATTTACTTATACTTTATAGTTAAAATATAAGTAAATAATACCTATATTTATAATAATATAGTAAAGAGATTAAATCCCCCTACTATAGATATAGTAATAATAGCTCTAGCTACTACTTATAATAATACTAATAAAGAAATTATTTATAAAGTAAGTTACTTTAAGAGGTTTTTTCTAAATTATTAATATAAGCTATTAGTAAACTTTTAAACTATAGT